>JAGXJF010002945.1:0-148204 GCA_019208055.1 Stipa capillata | reverse complement strand
CGAGGCCCAGACGGCGGTGCCTCACCGGAGGGCTCGCCGTAGCGAGCTACGGGGCTCGAATCTACTCGGGGAAAATGGCTACATGCTCGGGAGCTCACCGCGAGTTCGTTTCTGTCTCGGGGAGGAAGATGGAGGTCGGGAAGGAGGTCGGCGACGGCGAGGTGGTGGTGGAGCTTCGGGTCACCGGTGAAGACGTTGCTCCGGGCACTGAACTGCAGAGAAAAGGAACGGGCGGGTTAAGGGGAGTGAGGGGTGCTCGGGGCTAAGGAAATGGAACCCGAGGACCTCTGGAACCGAGGCGAGAGCTCGTCGGAGCAGGCGACCGGACTTGAGGATGAAGACGACGGCTACGTTGATTCCAGCAAGGATCTGCGACAAGGTGGGGCGGAGTAGGTCAGAGAAGAAATAGGGAAGCTCGGGGAAGAAGATCTGCTACTCGGGCTCACCGGATCAGTGGCAATCTCTCGCCGGAGTTGAATCGGAGGCGAGGAAGAAGCTCGGAAAGGAAGAGGTTGGCCGCTAGGGTTTGGGGGAGCGAAGTGCTGCGAGGAAGGGGGAGGCAAGGGCTGTTGGGAGGCGGCTTTATGGGGCGGCGCGGTGCTCGGACAGCCCCGGTCGGGACGGCACCGCCCACCGGAGCCAGCGAGCGGCGGCGACGTGGAAGCCGGGCCCTAACAGGCGGGCCCGGGCGCTGGCGGGGGAGCGGGGGAAGGCGTATTCGGGAGCAGGCGCGACCGAGAAGGGGAAGGCGTAAACAGGGAGGGAGAAGGCGGGAAGGGACTGGCGGGCTGGCTCGTGGGCCGGCCGAGTGGGCCGCCGAGCGGTTCCCGGCCCAGTAGTTAGGGTTTTTCGTTTTATTTTTGATTTTCTATTTTACAGAATCACTCCCTTTGTTATTTTATGTACAATTCTTGCTCCAAACTTTATGAAATTTTTACAAGGGCTTTAATATATTATCTGAGATGTTCTGGAGGAGTTTGAACTGATTTGGATGAAATTTGACCTAGGTTCCCATTCAAATTCAATTTAGGGCTTGATTTGGGATTTGTTTTTGTGGTATTTCATGTGGCAAAATAGCTCCAAAAATTATGAAATTTTGGCAGGGGCTTCAAGGTGATTAATGGGACCTACTGTAAGGGTTTGAATTGCTTCGGGCAATGTTTGACTCATGACCCCATTCAATTTCCGACTTAGGGTTTACCCTTCAATTAGGTTTTTAAATGCTTCCAGGATTTCTGAAATTTGTCGAGGGTTTAGGGTTTCTACCCTGGGAGCTATGGATGAACTCTTGGAACCTTCTTATCTACTAGGATCTGCTCTGCCACCAAACCCTAATTTCCAGCTCCTTAGGGTTTCCGGGTTAGGGACGGGGATTCACCGGAGTGTTTGATGACTTCCTCCACCCTTGTGGACGATATTGCTAATTTGAGTACTTCGAATTAGTTGATTGGTGTTTTGACATTGTTAGTTGGATTACTTCAAATAATTTGATTGGTGTTTGCAACGATTATTCCCCGAGGATGAGATATTAACATAGTTGGATTACTTCAAATAATTTGATTGGTGTTTGCAACGATTATTCACCGAGGATGAGATATTAACATATTCTATAAAGTGAAGTCGATGTGCAACTAAGTTTAAATAAGGGGTGGTTGATGATAATGCCATGTATGCATGAATGCAGAGCAAATACCTATTTATCGTAAAGTGGGTATTACACCCAGTGAAGGGGTAATACCGCGCGATAAGATTGCGCTCCATAATAGTCATAGGAGGACTAGAGCCCGGGATATGCATCCCCTCAACCCAACCTAGCCACGAGGTGCGACTCTGAGAGGTCCAGCTCTGCTCTGCCGTCAGCGCGAGGCGTGACAGTCGTAGGAGACTTAGCGAGTACGGGACGAATCCCCTGGATCGACTCCACCAGAGCTACACCAGACTAGTGGTTCACTCACCTCTGCCATCACGAAATGCAATCCTAACCCGCAATAAGACCGCTGCACAGTTGCCCACATACTTCATCACATACACGCATTGTACATGGGCAACCCGGATAACAACTCGAATGCCACAACGAAGCACTACAATATGATATTAACATTACTGTCCACGAAGTGAACTTAAAGATGCATCAGTCGGTCATAACCGAAAGTTTTAGTCAGGCTAGAAATATTTACAACACAGCGGAAAAAGAACAAAAGCCCACAGTGGTGCATCAAACCGCTGCCTAAAACTCAAACAGATCCCACGAGTCAAACGCTGACCAAGGAAGCCGGTGTTCTATGCATCATCATAAAACTCCGCAACGGTTGGCTCACCTGCACAAGTCTAGGAATATCCTAGGTGAGTACAAAAGTACTCGCAAGACTTAATTGTGCTTGATTAAATGTCCTACACATGGATTTACTACTGCAGAATTAAACATGATGCTTCTCAGAGTAACATTATACAAGTAGACATCGAACATAAGGGAATGAACGTTACAGGTATAACAATCCAAGCAGATATCTAGTTCAAATCCAAATCCTAAACACAATCCGACACAATATCCAACTCACACTCGAAATCCAATTAACCGAGTCCAGTCAATAAGATAGCTCATGATTCAACATCCAATCGATCCAAACAGGAAAGTAGCACGATGAAGTCGCCTCAGGTTGGTATAACGATGAAACTCCAACTTTATTCATCGTGCCCGATGAAGTCACCTCAGGTTGGCATCGCGAAATACCAACTTTATTCATTGTGAACCTCCCTCGATTCTCAGGGAACACGGTGAAGTCACCTCAGGTTGTATTACAACGAAACACCAACTTTATTCATCGTGCCCGATGAAGTCACCTCAGGTTGGCGTCGTGGAATACCAACTTTATTCACCGCGAACCTACCCTCGATTCTCAGGTAACACGGTGAAGTCACCTCAGGTTGTATTACGACGAAACACCAACTTTATTCATCATGCCCGATGAAGTCACCTCAGGTTGGCGTCGTGGAATACCAACTTTATTCACCGCGAACCTCTCAGTTTTCACATCTCACTCGAACAAACTTAGGTGATTAGGACAACTCTTAAGACTCTCGACAGAGCGACCTTTCCTACGCATGCTAGTTTGTGAATCCCAAACAGCGAGTTAAACAAGCATTTCATCACACGCATACATAACAAGATGAGTCATGGGAACAACGACAAGAAAGAAATGCAACAAGCTCTGCTTACCTTCGTCGTAGGGTTCGGAGACTTGGGTGAGCTCAACGGTTTGCGGATCTTCCTCTTCGGGCTCTGTCGCTAACAACACGAGCCATCGGAAAAGAAACGATAAAATAAAATAAGTTCCAACATGTATGCATGATGAACTAAATTAGGGATGCAACCTTAACATGCACCATGGCTACTAGGGTTTTATGGTACGAGGTTTTTCTCAATTTCAAATGCATGGAAATTAAGGTGTTGTCCTAGCAACTGGGGTGCATGACTTATTTAAGTTAAGCTTTAGTCAAGGTTACACGGGATATGCGTGACAAGAGTTTAAACCTACGGTAACATTTTTGAAGGAGCAAACTAATTAAGAACGTAGTTACTAAATTAGGGGTTATTTGGTTACTCTAACCTATGCATGCATAACATGTTAAATTAAACCTCATTGGGGTTTCAACATATAGGCTTAGGTTAAGTTGAAAATGCAAACAAGAAAGTACAGTTATGGGCATACCAATTTATAGTGTTTAGGACTATAGTTATAAGTTATAACATTCCCAAACATTCAATCCTTGGCATTAGCTCCTAGCATCTTAATCCTAACAAGACATATCCTGCAAGAAAATTTATAATAATTACTAAACACATCCCCCAAAAACCCACCCACTGCTGGTCTTGCTTCACTAAGGCAGAGCAGCTTGAAGGAGTAGCCCGGAGGAGCTCCGGGTGGCTGCTGCTAAGAGCTGAGCTCGGTTGGACCTGAGCAAAGAAGGGAAGGAGGAGAGGTAAGGGGGGGGGAAAGGGGAATGCAGGAAGGAGAAGGAAAAGAAGAGGAGAGGAGCAAGCTCACCAGGGGAGCGGCGCTGGCTCGCCGGAGCTGGCGCCGGAGTGGAGGAAGAAGGCGCCGGGCTGGGGAAGAACAGCTCGGGAATGAGAAGAAAATGGAGGGAGAAAGGTGGGGGAGGAGAAAAAGAGGAGAGGGGGGCCTTGGGCGCCCTTTTATAGGGGCCCCGGCGGGTTCTCCACGAAGGCACCACCGCCCATCGCCCCCAAACGGCGGCGGCGACGTGGCAGCCCAGATCTGACACTCGGAGCTCACCCGGAAAACAGCCCGGAATATGACCCAGAATCCGGACAGCCTGGACGTACCACCCGGAGGTTCCGGATGGGACCTCCGGCCTTCACAAAACCGCGGCCGAACCCTACTGGACCCTCCCGGAAAACCACTCGAAACCCAGCCGGATTCCAGGCTTACCCGGAGGTTCATCCCGGAGGCTCCGGATGGGACCTCCGGTCGCACCGGAATCGCTCACTCGCTCTCTGGACTCACCCGGAATTCCACCCGGAATCCACCCGGAATCCGGGTGACCCGGAATCCACCCGGAGGTTCCGGACTGCACTCCGGCAGCAACCCGACCAAACTTGTTCTTCTCTGGACTCACTCGGAAAACAGCTTGGAGGCCATCCGGAATTTCCGGACAACCCGGAGGTCGAACCCGGAGGCTCCGGAGTATACCTCCGACTGGCCGACTCACCCAACACCCGTACTGGACTCACCCGGAAATTGACTCGAAACCCACCCGGAACCCTCCGGGTCACCCGGAGATTGCACTCGAAGGTTTCGGACCAACTTCCGGGTCAACACAGAGAAGGAATACTCTTCCCAAATCCATTTTGAGGTATTGGCACTTTGAGCTATAGGAACATATTAGCTTTAAGTGCTATGACTTGCCCAAATAAGTTGATTGGTGTTGATTTATTGGAAATTGGTTACCTAAGATGAGATATGCACATATTCTATAAAACATAACTTCTTAATATTCAAGTTTTATTGCAAGGGTTGTGAGTGAATGATGCCATGTATGCATGGGGCAAAAGGGAAAACTTATTTATATATTAAAATGGGTGTTACACCTGGACCGGCGCGCGGTGGCTTCCGCGCCTTGGGATCCACCGCCGTGATGGGCTCGGACTTGCGCTTTTTGTTCTTCTTCTCTCGCCCTCCGGGGGGACGGGAGGAACCCACACCGTCGATCGTTGGCTGATCGGGGCGCGGACTGTGCCACATGCGAGCCTCAGCCCCCATGGCGCCCTTGTCCGCAACCGTGAACAGATCTGCCGTGGACTAGATGTCGCGCGTGCCCAGCTTCTTAAGCATCTTTTCATCGTGTACACCTTGCCGGAACGCGACGATAACTGCTTGAGGAGAAATCTTGGGGATGGTGTTGTGAACCTGGCTAAAATGCTGGATGAAGTGCTGCAACGTCTCCCTTTGCTGCTGCTTGATGGCGTGGAGGTCACTCTCCATGCCGGGGCGCTCGAAAGTGCCCTGGAAGTTGGTCACGAATTGGTGGCAAAGGTCCTCCCATGAGCGAATAGAGCTCAGGGGAAGGTTCATGAGCCATGAACGGGCAGAGCCCTTCAGGCCCATGGGGAACTAGTTGGCCATCACCTTTTCGGCCCCTCTAGCTGCTTGCACCACGGTGGTATAGATCTGGAGGAACTCTTCCGGGTGGAAAGAGCCACCGTATTTTTGCAGCAGGTCAGGCCGAAATTTCTCCAGCTAGCTGACGTGGCGAAGGTCAGGAGTAAAAGCCTGACAACCCGCTCCGTAAAGCGAGGTGCCGACCTTCCCGACCAGTGGCACGCGGACGCGCACCGGAGAGCACGTACGACTGGCAGCGGGGCCGGAGGATGACTAGCCCTTGACAGCCCTTACCTCATGTCGCCTCTCCTGTTGGCGCTCGATGGTGACGCGCACATCTTGACCCTCTCACCGCTGGTTGATGTGGTGGCGAAGGTCTGGGCCGTCTCCTAGAATAGGAGAGGCCACCGAATGGTGGTACCCTCCGCGGGGCTCCGTCGCTTCACCACGTCGTGGACGTGGCGGTAATGATGGAGGCACCGCTGAGGGGCCATCCTGGGGGTCGCCATGCCTCGAAGAGGTATGGGAACTCCTGGCCGCTGCCTGACGGCGAGCGGTGTCGACCAGGTTGGCTAACTCCTGGAGCCAAGGGCCCACAGGAGATATGCCTTCCACCTGGACCGGGGGGTGCCAGAGGAGAAGCTGCGCGGCATGCAGTGCGCCTGCTTCACCCGGCTCGTCGAAGTCTAGCCAGCGCCGAACCGGCTGGGGGAGCTCGACGAAGGTTGGATCAGCATGCGATCCACCTTCGCCTGCTGGGTGCCGCAGCATGGACAACGCAGCGGCTACCACTGCGGTGCCACTGGGCATGGCATGACGCCCCTCCTCTCGAGAGGATGCCGTACATGTCGAAATGGATGACTGCTGTCGTCCCCCACGCTAGGAAGATGACTGCTGGCCTGCCATGGAAGGCGTAGTTTTGAGAACTTGGCCTCCCTTACCTGGCATGCCAGATATCGACATACAACACCGGTATCGGTGGTCCAGAAAGACCCCCTTTGGGATTCGGCCGGGGAGGCGCAGATCTACGGAGCTATGCAGGAGCTAGAGCTTGGCAGGATATGGAAATAGGAAGAGACACCGTGATTTACCCAGGTTCAGGCCACCTTCTAGGTGTAAAACCCTACGTCCTACTTTGAGTGTATTTGAAAATATGTGGAGAGATTAAAATGAACTGGCAGGACAGGTGCTCCAGTTCTTCTTCCTCTAGGGTTTGTATGTCTAATGTTGTGTTTGCCTAAGAAAAGATCTCAGGGTCTGATTCGTTCGATCCAGAGCCGATCCTATTGCATGGCCGTGGTTCTCCCCTTATATATCCTGGGGACACCACAGTGGCTGAAAGATAAATATCTTGCCATGAAGTTTGTCGCGGAAGAAACTCGACATGGGCAAGCCACGTCAGTGGTTGAGATTTGCTGTAGCGGAACAGTGCCGGTCACGCCTTGGTTGGGAACCGGACCATCATGATGAGGCCGTGTCAGGAGGTGAAGACTTGACGTCTCCTGACATGGGCTATGCTGCAACTACCCAGGCCCCACGGACCAGGTGCAGAGGGCATGCGTATGGGCGCGCGGAGGTGCGCCCTTAAAGTCAAAAAGGGGTGTCAGACCTCTCCATTCCCTCCAAGACTGATAGCTGACAGAGCTTATCACTTGGGGGGATGGGAACCAGTCAGGACACCGCCCTTGGTCCGCAAGGACTTGGAGTAGACGGGCATTTAATACACCCGACACACGCATTAAATGCGCCTGACACAGGCATTAAATGCGCCTGTTGGGCCACGCGGGTTGAGGAGGGGCCCGCAAGGGGTGCTCGGGGCTCCTGGGATCGGAGGCCTCCGAGCACACCTCCTAGGCCGCTCCCGCGCCCTGGACGGGTGCCGGGTCGCCCTTGGTGCTCGGGGTGAGCCCCCGAGCACTTCTGCTCGAGTGCTCGAGATGAGCCCCCGAGCACTTCTCCCCCGCGCACTTCTGCTCGAGCGCTCGGGATGAGCCCCCGAGCACTTCTGCTTGCTTCGTCCTGGGCGGGGACCAAGTCACCTTGGGCCCTTCGGGAAACGCCATTAAGGGATGACTCGGGGCACCCCTTGACTTAGCCGAGTGGAATAGTGCTTGGGGTGAGCCCCTGGGCACCTCTACTTAACTCCCACGTCCTTGGCAACGTGGCATCAAGTTGGGCCTTTGCCAGCGGTTTAGGGGACCCTAGGCCCCCATAACGCCGACAGGCGTGGGTGTGGCCCATCTGTGATAACTTCTTCCTCACGGACGGGTAGCATCTAAGCCCATCAGTGATGAAGTTCTTATCACGGATGGGTCGCATCTAAGCCCGTCCGTGATGACTTCTTCTACTTATATACCTGTGCCCACGAGACTTGAAATTTGTCACCGCGCCTCGAACCCTAGACTTGCTCTTCTGTTCTGACCAGCAGCGGCGCCTCGTCGACATAAGAGCATAGTTGTGGCCGCCTCCCACCATGAACCCTAGCGGCCCTGCCGCCGCAGCAATGGATGCCTCCCCGACTACCCCCGCCGCCATGGACGCTCCTCTTGTCCCAACAACCGCCGCTGTGGATGCTCCTCTCAGCCCAACAACCGCCGCCGCCGTGGACGCTCCTCTCATCCCAACAACCGCCGCCACTGTGGACGCTTCCCTCCTCCCAACAACCTTCGCCGCGGGTTCTCCTCCACACAGGTACCCCTATAACCACATGGAAATCTACCAGTTTGTGTGTTGTTAATTTGCTAGGGCATGAGTCTATTCCATATGCTTTTCATGATGCTGGTTCTCCTCCCCACAGGTACCCCTATAACTTGTTGTGTTGTGTGCAGAAATACTCACACTAGGAGTAGTGGTTTGCTTATTTTTGTTGGCTGCAATGATAGTTTTCTTGTTAACCTGAGACCTACTATATATGAGGATAAGATCTACTATGGTTTGCTCAGAAATGTTTACATTACAGTAAGTAGTTTGCTTTTTTTCCTCAAATAGTTGTTAGTTTCCTGATACATGCACTTGTTGGTTAACTGGCTGCAATGATGGTATTAGTTGACCTTTCTTGTTCAAAAATGTTCACATTACAGTTCGTAGTTTGCTTTTTATTTTCTCAACAGTTGATAGTTTACTCATATGTTAGTTTACTGCAAGCACAATTTTCTAGATTCTTTATATAGGCTCTTATCATATATGGTAGGGTTAGGACACTCAAGTTTCAATTTTCAAAAAGATCACATATTCAATATATATGAAAAATATATAAAAGATCAAAGTAATTAGTTATTTTTTTTTGCAATAAAGATCGATGACGGGCGATGAAACTACTGGTTTGTCGGAGCCCCCGGCGGCAACGAAAAGAGTTAGGGAACCGAGAACCGGTAATAAGATGCCTATGCAAAGGCAGGTCATCACGGAGGTAGACCAGATAACAGGGTATCCTTCCCAACCCCAGAACATGGCATCTAAGTTCAACAGCGCGTGTGGTTACCTGGCACGTCAACATATAAATATCACAACACAAGATTGGACTGAAGTGCCCGAGGCCCAAATTGGACGAATCATGTAGGAGCTGTGGAGCAAGTTCGAGATCCTCGAAGGCAATAGGGAGAAAGTAGAATGGGCGGCGAAGGTGACGATGGCTAAGTCCCTCTGGAACTTCAGGAGCACGCTGAACAAAGAATATGTTCAGAAAAACCACTCGCCGTCACAGAGACATCACCAAATAATAGAGGATGTTTGGGAAGAGTTCATTCGAATGAAGTCTACAGAAGAGTTCAAGGCGAAGAGTTTAAAGAGCAAAGAACTCCGCTCGAAGAATAAACACCCCTACCGCCTGGGCAGTCGTGGCTACGTTAGGAAGATGGTGGACTGGGGAATAGAGGACGCCACACTACGAGAGGCTAGAAAACCAGTTCCTTTTGATGACATCGAGGGTCGCGGGCATGCATGGATCAGGGGCCGTACGAAGACCGACCTGACTACGGGGGCTGTTTCCTTCTCGACCCCTGAAGTTGAGGACGTGTCCAATCGTCTGGTATGAACTTAACCCACCGTGTCGATTTCATAAGTATAACAAATCGCTCAATACTATATCTCGCACTGCTTCTATTGTAGAGGGAGTTGAGCCAGCAGGAATCTTCCTCAGAGTCCATCGGGCGCGAGAGGTGGCTAGACCCTCTCGCGAAAGCTCTAGGGAACCCTGAGAAATCTGGTCACGTGCGAGGCCTCGGGGTTGCCGCTACATGGAGCGTAACTTCCCCCAAACCCAAGAGGACGCCAGGCAAAGGAAGAGAAGCAGGAAGGAAACACTTATTGAAGAGATAACAAGAAAGGTACAAGACAACATGGCCGATGACATGCTTCAGAAGGCGAGAGAGGAGGCACGCAGGGAGGTGGCCTCCTTGTTCGGGGGGCAGCTGCCGCCCTTGCCTCCTAACCGCGCTGAGCCTAGCACCACATACGGATGGAGTAGCTGCGCCTCCACAAATGCTACTTCCGAAGGGAGAGCTGACGCGCTTCCTATCGATGACATCACTGTAAGTTTGTTTAGTTGCACAAATGCTTCGCAACGAATTTTGTGGACGTGTAACTGAACCATAATTGTCCTGCAGGCGCTAGCAAGGTGCGACCTGGTGATGATGCTACCTGGCGGTGTGCCCTTGACGGTGGCACCAGGGCTAGCGTATCAACCAACTTTGGGGCAACACTTGCACAATGTTGAAATACCCACTACTGCAAGGACGCCTACTACTGACGGGCAGTATACCCCCTCTACTGACAGGCAGGGGCCCGTCACCCTGGGAATGTCAGTGGAGGGGTGGCCTCCACTGACGGGCGTGGAGACCGTCAGTAGTATACATAACTATTGACGGGCGCAACAGGCCCGTCAGTGGAAACCCCTCTAGGATTGGCCGGCGTGGTATCACCACTGACGGGCAGCTCTTTGGTGCCCGTCAGTGATGCCTAGCCTTCACTAACAGGCATTTTGTAACTGCCCGTCAGTAGTGTTGCCATGGTGCATTTTTCTTTCAGTGCCAATTTCATAGAATATATTCACAAATTTCACAAATAAATTCACAAATATTCACAAATTTCACAAATTTCACAAATATTCACACATATTCACAAATTTCACATAACCATTAATCACAGGAATGAAAGAACACAAGTATTTACATAATAAAGTTGTTAAGTTTATAAAGAACATAGTGCCAACTGTTCGTCAGTTTCGGAAACAAGGAATCTTCAATGCCCACTTAAGTTTGGCTTCAGAAATTGGGGGCGGGCGTAGAATTCACCGATTGGATTGATGACTTTGGCGAAGATTCTTTGGATGCGGGCAAAGTCCTGACGCCAGTCGTACAAGTTACTTTCCAGCTCAGACCAAGCCTTCAGTTCTTTCATATCTTTCCAGTGCTTGTTCTTTCTCCGGACCTAGCAGTCCATTTGGGCACAAGTGTAGTACCCACATGTGACGCTATTTTCTGGCTGTATTTTGGAAGGGAATTTGTAATGGTGTACCATTTTTGTCGCTTTTGAAGGTATTTTACTATGTCCCGTGAACTTGGCTCTGAAAAATCCAGTATCCAAGATACGAGTGATATTGCTGAAGTCAGATCTCTTGGCCCCGTCGGAGTCAAAGTAAAATGCCTTGGCCCAAATTGGAACGATCACAATGAGGACCCAGTGGTCGCTGCGTAAATGTGAACAAATGGACGTTAGCAGGAGGAGATACGTGCGAAAGTAACAAAAAAATTCCCACGGTGCTAAGTTAAAGGACTTACGGAGGGTTGTAGGGGGCTAGTATGTAGTCCTGATCCTTATGAATGATGAACGCACGTGCAAGGTATTCTTCCAGAAAGACTCGACCATCCTGGGTCGCAGCGTAGCCTTCATTCATGTATATCGGATCGATTATGCCAATATTGGAGTCGCGCAGACGTCTGCACTCTTGGGCTTGGTAGAGAGCCCATAGCCTGATCATCATGGTGTCGAGCCTATAGAGGTTGTACATGTTGAAGAGGTCTTCAAAGTTGATGTCGAAGGTGTTCTGGTCGTTCTCCATGAAGAAATTGTAATCTCTTGGCACCTTGACCTTCCAATATTGGCAAAATGTTCCTGGATCTCTGGACATCTTTAGGTAATCTTCATGCAGCGCCTTCATGTCCTCCGAAATATTCTCCAACTCATCCTGTGGGAGCAAGTCTTCACCTGGAAGGAAAACATCTCGCTAGAGACCCATGCTCCGCGTAGATATTTTAGACGATGATGCCGAGAAGGTTAAGGATTTCTTCATCTGCTTTTGCTCCTTTCTTTCCTTCTCACCGGTGCCGGCCCATCTCTTCTTGCTTTTCTTCCTCCTGTGTAGCGGCTCAGGACTCTTGCCTGCCGCCATCGCTACTTCCAGTGTTCCGGCAAGTGTGGCGGGAGAGAAAATCTTTCCTCTGGGTTGATCCAGCGGGTCGTCTTGAGCTTCTGAGCGCCTTTCCGGTGAATAGTTCATGGGTTCCTCCCCGACAAGATGGTCTTCAAGGTCTTTAAACATCGGAGTTGTTTGGCTGAGGCCCAAGGGAGATCATCCGACCGATGGAGAGGTGTTATTGGATGATGGGGTCGTGCGAGGAGATGGGACCGTGCGAGGAGAGGCCGCTGCAGCTAAAATAATTTGGCTCTTCGGCCACTGGATGAAGTAGTTCTTGCACTACCCTAGCCTTGTCAGTTCCTCTTTAGGTAGGACGGGGACTAACACGTCACTGTAGTCGTTGAGGACGACGTCCACCTGCACCTTTGCATGGTGCTCCCGCATAGGAACACAGTGCAGGATTGCCCCCTCCGGCGTCGGGAAAACCTGGCCATGCGCAACCTTCACCTTCATGCCAGGAATCTGCACCGTGAGTGTGCATCTAGTGGCTTCCTGCGAAACATAGGATAGATGTGCCATCCTCATTGCAGTCAGGACAATGACATCATGATTTACTGTAATGACTCATTTTAGCGGATGAAACTTACGGTGATGCTATCGATTTGATTCAGCGAGTCGGGTCGGCCTTCCGAGGCGGATGCCCAGCTACTCCACCCAGACGGCTGGATATCGGGGAGCATGGTCAGACCGCCTTGCACTGCGAGCACTTGCATACGTACCCACGTCTGCTCGGCAATCTCCCACATTTGCTCATGCAAATTCTCCATGTACTCCTGGCTGTCTCTCCTTGGGCGGCAGCGACCCTCGGGTTTTCAGGGAAACATTTTGTCCCACTTAACACCATCCCCGACGCCTACTACACGGCCCCGATGCTCCGGTTTCTATCGAGCCTTCGCCAGATCATCGTTCCACCTCGGGAAGCTCGTGACGAAGTCCTGTGAGCTTCCAGGCTCCTGGCTCAGCTCTGTCTGCAAGCTATATTACCTGATGAGAAGATAGCGTATTTGGATGCAACGTAGCTAAGTAAGAAAAGACACTGAGTTGAGATGTTACCAGCCGGTTGGCCACCTCCTGGAGTTCCTCAGACTCTATAATTGGTGACCCCGTCACAGGGTCAGAGCTTGTGTGCGCCCTCATGTACTCCCTGGCGCGTGGCTCCCTGAGATGCGCGAAAGGAGGCGCTTTCCCAGCCGCGGCTAGTTTGGCGTCCTCTATGGCCCACTTTGGCCTCTTCCCTAGGTATCCACGGCTGCTAAGCTTGTGGTCTAACTTGTTCTTCGAGCGAAGCTCCTTCCCCCAGCGACTCTTCTCCTGGAATTTTGGACTCTTTATTTGAGCAACGAATTGCTCCCAGTCTTCCTTTTGTATCTTCGTCCATCTTTTACTAATTTTCGTATCCCAGTCGTCGTCCACGACTTTCTATGTGTCATATTGCCAAGTCTTCAGAGCCCTAGCCATGATGCGAAGGGCTTGCACTTGGACTCTGTCCTTGTCGGCGGCAGGAATCTGGTACTTGTCCCATAGTTTCCTCAATAGAGCATCTCGGGTCGACTCAGACAACTGGCTGAACTCTTTGCATGTGATCTTCACTTGTTCACAGACTATGCACCCGTAGGCGTTGTTGAAGGTCTGGACGGCCTTCTATGGACTCGCTGGAACATCTTTGACGTCATCGACTCGAGTGACGATATATGTCTTGTTCGGCAACTGGTTGCCTTTTCTCCTTGTCTGAGACCTGGTCGGGGCCGGAGGCGCTACTTCCTCCTCGGGCGCCACATCCTCTTCAGAACCTGACTCGGAGCCAGAGTCATCGCTGGAGGAGCTGGAGTCCGAGGCAGGTTGCTCTTGGCCAGCTGTGATGGCCGCCACGGGGGCATGTTCCTTGGCCAGCTCGATCGGTGCCGCCATGTCAAGGGGGGCCGTGCTGTCGTTATACAGTAGTAGCACATCATCACTAGAGAACACAATCAGTTTACACTAAGCTCAATTTAATTAAGCCTCAAGATATTAAGTGAAATTGGGTCAAAGTGTTATTGGTCTTGAACAAGAGCAAGAAATGAGTAAGCCTCTGCTCTATTGGTCTTGAACAAGAGTAAGAAGTGAAATTGGGTCAAAGTGTTATTGGTCTTGAATTAAGCCTTTGCTCTAGCCTCCATCCTCCACTCCGACCACCTTCCGCGATCGCATCCACCATAAGAAGAGGAAGACAAGGACCTCTCTCTAGTGGGCACGCACGTAGTTCTCTTATCTCATGGACTGAATAGGAGATAAGAAATCTCTAGAGACATTAGGCTTCCTTACATAGCTTGAGCTTGTGTATAAGCCAGTTTAAGCTTAACTGACTTAGGAGCTCTGGTGTAGGGAAGCCCTAAAAAGCTCTTGTCATGTTCTAAACAACTTCTAAGATTTGAGCTTATGCTCTAAAATGAATGATGAAAAATCTATAGTATCCCTAGACTTATTTGTTTATTGTTTGAATGGTAATTCGTGTCTCCTGTACTATTCAGATGATATGGTTTCTTTTTTCATTTTTCTTTGTATGTAAACGGTAGGCTCTTATACATGTAAAATATGTTTCCTTAATTGAAATCCATTCGTGGCAGCAATTTGCCTACCACGGATACATCCATGCACTTGTTGCAAGCACACCACGAATTGATTTTTTTATTATTTGATATGCAAGCAACATATGATACACTATTGGTTGCCAATGCATGACAGTATATGATACACATGCATTATACATACAATACAGTCAAACTGCTCCTTATAGCAAGCAGCAACAGCTTCACAAGCAACAGCAAGCATCACATTTATCACAAACATCACATTTTTAACAACCAACATAACGCATCAAATTTTTTATTACATCTCCGATCAAATCAACGCTACATCAATACAAACAAAATCAGATTGCTTGTGAACCAATTAACAAATTTCAGAAGAATTCAAATTTTTTTCAATGTACTTCATGTATGTTTTACATGTGTTTTGGACAGTTTCACGCAAGATTCACAAGAAAATCCTCATTTCACACAAGCATCACATATTCCATGGCAAAAATCAATGGCCAGGGGAGGAGGCCAGGGGAGGAGGCAGCGGCCGAGTCATTGTACCTCGCGGGCTGGACAGGGGAGGAGGCGGCGGCGGCACAGTCGATGGACGCGGCGGCTGGGGTGACGTCGGCGGCAGCTTCGGCAACGTCGGCGGCAGCTTCGGGAACGTCGGCAGTGGCGCGGCTTGGGGAGGCCATCTCGGCGAGTGCGACGGATGCGAGGTCGAGGGCGGCTGGAGGCGGCGTCGAGGGCGACTGGAGACGGCGGAGGGGGCGGCGGGCGGCGGAGCACCTGGCGGCGTCGGGGTGGCGAAGAATCTCGCTGCTGGTTCGAATGAACGCGCGGGACTTGGTGAAATTTTCGTCAAGTCCCGCGCGTGGCTTATATAGGATGGGCAATATCACCGACGGGCACATATTAAAGGCCCGTCAGTGGAGAGGAACACGTCATTGGTTGGGGGTTACCACTGACGGGCACCCCTCATCCGCCCGTCAGTGGTGGTGTGTTCGCTAGGGTTACGGAACCTGTTTACAACTGACGTGCACCCCTCATCCACCCGTCAGTGGTGTTCTTAACACTGACGGGCGACACGTTTCTGCCTGTTAGTGTAGGCGTGTATTGGGGTATTTTTGGTTTTTTGTTTTTGGTTTAGGGCTTTTGGGAGATCATTTTGTGTTTTTGTGTTTTTGGGTAGGGTTTTTGGGAGATGCATTTTGTTTAGGTTTTAAGTTTAGGGTTTTAGGTTTACGTCGTCATGTAGCGCAGGTTACAGCTTGTTGGGTTTTAAGTTTAGGGTTTTAGGTTTGTGTCGTCGTGGGTTAGGGTTTTAGGATTTTGTCGTTTAGCGCGAGTCAACAATATTACACCATTACACATACACACAATATAATATCATCCAAACAAAGACATTATTATACATACACACATAGCTCGCTAGGTTTCGTCTTCTTCGACAATCTTCTCATGAATAGTGATCTTCTTGGTGGTATACGTTTGTCCTTCGGCGTGACTGCGTCTTATGTAGGGCTTAGCATCCTTAGTAGCTTTGCTCCTTTTGGTGGGGCGTTTATCAACAGTTTCTGGCTCGGAGTCCAGGTCGTCGAATTGGTCATAGTCCTCTTCGTCAACTACACCATCGACTCCGACAATACTCCTTTTCCCTTTTTTGACGACATGGCGCTTCTTTTCCTTTGGGTCTTTTATGTAGAAGACTTGCGAGATCAGTTTAGCTAATACCCATGGCTCATCTTTGGCACTGATTGTTCTGACTTGTGTTGAGTCAATAGATGTCGGGGGAGGTAAAGTCACGGTAGTGAATTTGTTATTGTCGATATGGACATTTTTCGCCCATCTGACATGAAACATGGGGATCTTTCTGACAGTGTAGTCCAGTTCCCAAATCTCTTCGATAACGCCGTAGTATATGTCCTTACGGTTACCGGTTTTAGCCTTTATTGTCACCCCACTGTTCTGGTACGTACTTTTCCTGTCTTGAGCCTCCGTATAGAATGTGTATCCGTTGATATCATATGCTTGAAATGTCAGGACCTTGCTCGCAGGCTCTTATGACAACATTTCGACCATCTCTTCTTCATCATTTTTCGGAGTCCTTTCATACCAGTATTTCTTTAGCCAGTTTGTGAACTTCGCGTTGTGCTCTTTCGAAAGCCACGCTTCTCCCTTTTTCGAGTTTTCTTTTTTTACCTTTACCATGTGCACCCAAAGATAGGGATGCGCCACCGTAAGGTGTTGCAACACCACGAGATGTGCTCTGTCGTAGTCAGCTGATCTATTCAGTACTGAAGTATAGATATATAAAGGCTTTTGTCCACGTGCATGGCCTTCACCATCGAGCCTACCCGTGTGGCGCGAAATAGGAACACCGATAGACTTTTGATCAGCCAAGTAATCTGTGCAGAACTCGACACACTCTTTGGCAACATAGCCTTGGATGATGCTACCTTCTGGTTGTGACCTGTTATGAACGTAGTGCTTCACAACCCCATTGTACCTTTCCAAGGGGTACATGTTGTGTAGGAACACGGGACCTAGGTCCAGTATCTCCGGGATGATATGGATCATGAGATGTACCATGATATCGAAGAATGCTAGAGGGAAGTACATCTCAAGTTCGCATAGTATGACAATGATCTCCTCCTGCAGTTTATGGCAACGCGTAACCGAGATTGACTTCTGTGAAATCATGTTGAAAAAGTTACAGAGATTCAAGATTGTCTTGCGGACCCCTGGCTCCATGTGACCTCTAATTGCAACAAGAAGTATCTGTGTGATCATCACATGACAATCATGAGACTTCATACCAATTAGTCGGCGAGTCTTCATGTCAATTATTCTCCAAAAAGCTAATGATCTCTTTTTTGCTCAGGGTGTAACAAGCAGCGGGACAGTCCATCTTGATTCTGATTGCACCCGTGCCCAACTTGGTCATTTGCTTGGTTGCCCACAGCTTCTTTCTTGTACCCAAGAATTCCATGTCAGCTCGTGCCTTCGGTCCATCTTTTGTCTTGTCTAACATGTTTAGCAGGATATCAAGTAGGCTGTCGCACACATTTTTTTCAACATGCATGACATCTATGCTGTGACGTGTGCCTAGGAATCTCCAGTAAGGCAAATCCCAAAATACGGATTTCCTTTTCCAGACGCCATCCTGCATGGGAACAGGCGGTTGTGTCTTACCCGGCGTAACAGCGGGCATTGTGTTCACGATGTCATAGATTTCTACCCCTGTCTTCTCCCGCGGCGCCGAACAGATCTCAACAGTATTATTAAACAATTCCTTCTCTTGCCTCCATGGGTCATTCTGTTTCAGCCATCTTCGGTGGCCCATGAACATGATTTTTTTTAGAGCCCTTTAAGTGTAAACTTGTTGTAAACTCCAAACACTTAACACATCCTTTGTATCCGTGAACACACTGGCAGGATTGATATCCGTACGCGGGATAGTCTTGGACCGTCGTGAACAACAGTGCTTTTAGATTGAAATATTCTTCTTGGTAAGCGTCCCAGACCTAGGCCCCTGGTTCCCATAGTGTAGCTAGTTCTTCGAACAACAATTGTTGATACACGTTCAGATCGTTCCCAGGTTGCTTCGGCCCTTGAATGAGAATAGAGAGGTGTATGTACTTTCGCTTCATGCAGAGCCATGGAGGAAGGTTGTACATCCATAGAACCATGGGCCAAGTGCTGTGTCTGCTGCTCATGTTGCCGAACGGATTGATTCCATCCGTACTCATACCGACCTTGATATTCCTCGGATCTTTTCCGAAATCATCGTACTGGGTGTCGATCGCCCGCCACTGCGAAGCATCGGCAGGGTGTCTCATCACGCCATCATCACTTTTTCGCCCCTCGGTGTGCCAACGTAACAGTTTTGCCTCCTTCTTGTTAGCGAATGAACGCTTCAAACAGGGAAGGACTGGAAGATACCATACAACCTTTGCCGAAGCGCCGCTCGTCACTGGGTCCTCATCAACGGCTTGGTTTCTACCCCGCTTGAATCAGGATGTGTTGCACGTAGGACACTTGTACAGCTTCTCGTGCTCCTTGCGGTAAATAAAGCAGTCATTCGGATACGCATGGAACCTCTGCACATCCAATCTAAGAGGGCAGACAACCTTCTTGGCTTCATCGGTGCTTATAGGCAACAAGTTGTTTTTCAGAAAAACTTTTGTGAGATAAGCCAATGTCTCATTGAAGCCTTCGTCCGGACAATTATAGGCTGCCTTGACTCTTAGAAGTTCCAGCGTGACCGATAGACACGTGTGCTCTGGATCGGAACCGGTATATAACGGGGTTTGCGAGTCTTCAACTAGTCTCGTGAACTTAGCAGCCTCTCTTTCATCATTGGGATCTATCACCACCTGCTCCACCATGTGAACGTCCTGCACCATATCAGCCAAATTGTTTCCCATTTCTTCTTCGGCGTCAGGTTCGATACTCCCTTCGTCTTCTTCATCATCTCCGTGTTCGGCATCTTGCTGTAACACCTGATCTTCCTCCTCCTTGCCGTGACACGTCCAACGTGCATAGCCTGACATGAAACCCTTAAGCGCCAGGTGTACCATCACCCTCCCTCTCGTGTCGAACATTACCAAATTTTTGCAATCGCGACACGGACAACAAATCTTCGTGCCACCTTTTCTCCTCATATCTCGCTCGGCGACATCAAGAAACTCGTTCAAAGCCATAGCTCAACTCTCTGTCGCCCGGTTGTCGTACATCCAACTGTGATCCATCGATCAAGACCTATGACACGAAGCTAATCAGTTCGACGAAAAAGAACAAAACACTAGGCCTTGGCTCGATGACCAAAAATCACATCAAATAATATACAAAATGGAAAGAACACTAGCGAGCATTATTATCAAGTGCTAGCAATCTTTTCGGCGAGGAAAGAGAGATCTATGGAGAGAGTGAGAGGAGGAGGGGAAGGTTTGGGAAGAAATTCTAGATCTAGACCTAGAGAGACCTTGAGCTTGGGGAGGAAGAAAGGAGAGATAGGAGGAGGGTTGGGGAGAGGGGAGGAGATGTAGAGGAGATGTAGATTAATTTAGAGAGATCTTGAGTTGGGGAGGAAGAAAGGAGGGAGAGGAGGAGGGTTGGGGAGAGGGGAGGAGATGTAGATTTAGAGAGATCTTGAGTTGGGAAGGAAGAAAGGAGGGAGAGGAGGAGGGTTGGGGAGAGGGGAGTGTTTGTGGGGGGGGATTGGCGGCGGCGGCGGCGGCGCTCGCTGCTGGCCAGTGGGCGCGCGAGCACTGGCCAGCAGCGAGAGCCGCCTCTGTTCTGTTAAAGCCAAGTTACCACTGGCGGACACATAAAAAGAGCCCGTCAGTGGTAACCCGCAAGCGCCAAGTCAGCCTGGGACCTACCATCGCTGACGGTCAGGAACTGCGCCCGTCAGTGGAGACCACATCTCCACTGACGGGCGGCTAGTACGTGACCGTCAGTGGAGATGATCCGTCATTTATGGCACCGGGGTTGCGTCTCCACTGACGGGCAACTTAAGGGCCCGTCAGTGGAGGTCTTCCGCTGCGGCCAGTCAGACTCCTCTACTGATGGGCCTCTAGGTGCTCGTCAGCGGTGAGCCCCTCCAACGACGGGCAAGAGTGCGCCCGTTAGTGGAGGGGGTTCAGCAAAGGGTCATTCTGTAGTAGTGACCGTCTACGATGGCGAAGGTACAGGTGGACTCCGTAGTGCCCGCGTATAGTGCCGTACGAGTCCCCGTGCCCCTCGAAGATGATGTGACAACAATAGGTGAGTGCGTCAATTGTTTCATCATGTGGCTGAAAACGGGGATAATTCTGGACGCAAACACTCCGACCTCTCGTCATCTATCACTACAAGATTTTTGCTGATCTGTGATGAATCGCATTCATCGTGGAAGAACGACAATTCGTCATGGAAGTCGCGTCATAGATGTACCACTGTGACGAAATGGCAGTTTCGTCACAGAACGGAACACATCCGTGACGGAAACCCGGCCATCATGAAACGGATACACTTCTATGATGAAATATTTCGTCATGCAAGTCTCTCGAGAACGTCATAAATAGGGATAATTTTCGTCATAAAACAGCTTTCCGACACGGCTGTTTCTGATGTGGCAGCCTGCGTGGTGTTTTTGTGACGTGGACGCCACGTCACCAATTGACGTGGCTGTGCTCCTACGTAGTGCCCACGTCATCATCCACGTGGTAGCCTGCATGGCCTTTGTTATGACGTGGACGCCACGTCACCAACTGACGTGGCTGTGCTCCCACGTGGTATCCACGTCATCGTCCACGTGGCATCCGACATGTCAAGCCCATTTGGTTGGCCCAGCTATTTGTGGACCAAGCCGATTTGGTTGGCCCAGCTATTTGTGGGCCAAGCCCATTTTTTCTACCTAGTCACTTTTGGGCCCAGCCCATTTTGCTAGCTCTTTTGGTTTTTGCCCAATCCAAACTGTGTCCATTTATACATTCATAATTTGACAGCCTGGCCCAACATCTAATTCATCATGGTCATTCATCACTTATGCCCACTGTTTGTGACTTTTTTTTTACAATATTCAATGACAAAAAACAAAGATCAAATATACATTTCAGATAGAAACGTAGAAACAAAAACAGAGCAAAATATCGTTCATCACATATACAAACAACAAGTTCCACCTCTGATCCATGATCATCTTGACCTGAATGTAAGGCTTGCCCTCCTTGTTCACAATCTTGTAGGGGACAAGTTTCATGTCCCTCTGCACTTCCTTGTTCTCAAACCTGAACAAAAATGTCACAGTTGAGGCACCACATGAACAATAACAAGAAAAGCAAATCAATGAGAAGATACTATACGGCAAATTAGCAAAGTATGATCCATGCTATACTACAGCTTGTAGGAAATCAAGACACATACATGACGTCTGAGAGTGTTGGATCTTATTATAAATGTGAACATATACATGATTTTGCTAGTACTTTGTATCTAGTCTAATGCAACTATGGTGCCAAAAACAGAAAACGACTGGTTCCAGAATTCCACAGGTTACACTAGTAATCTGATGATACCCAAATTATTCGTACCAGGCCGCAAATTGATCGAATTGCTATGGCTCGAGCTAATCTAGAATAACCTTGTGGCTAGGAAGTAAAACCAGTATTCATTTGGTTTCTTGTTGGTAAACATGAATGCTTTCGGAAACAGAACGAATCGAGTACAAACTAAATAATAATTCAAATGAATTTGGTCTATGAGAATAACTGAAAGACATTGGATGCATCCATGTGATAGTTGTGAATTCACAAACAATGAGAAAGTGGGTGTTCGTAAGATTGCACACGATAGATAGGCCAATAAGGGTATGGCATACAGACAGCTACATGCTCCAATGGAAGATCAAGTTCTATCATCAAGGTGCATTGCAAAACAGGATGGCGTCTGAGCAACATACCTGGTAGCTATTCCAGAGTAAATATCTGCAAGTTTCTCCCCAGAAACTAGGTTGACAGCAATGGCACCCAACTGCATTGAAATTGAAGACAGAAATAATTACTAACTCTACTAGTCAGAAATTAAATAATTCTCCATATCAAACAAACCAATCATTACTAAAGCAGCATACTTAATAAAAACATGAACTGACCTTGTCCCTTCCAAGAGCTGCATAGTGCTGCAGGCCATTACAAGAACCATCCTAATAAAGAAAACATTATTGTAATTCTGCTCCAGCATTAGTCCGAATATTGGTGGAACATAAATTGCATTATACAGTTGATTTTATTGGATGGACAAAGGAAACCGAAAGACAAAGAGATATTGATAGTCACTAGAGTATCATATTTCTGTTTCGGGAAATCAGCTCAGTAAAGATGGATAACATCTAATGTGAGGCTAACAAGTGACAAGTGAGCCCTGGGCAACTTGTGAGTGACACATAGATGCTATTTTCCAACTTGACTTGCAAGATCTTTGTAGAGACGAATAAGGCTATATTAGCTAAAAAAATACCAACACCATGCGAAGAATAGCCTTGAGGAATGAGAACGAATGTACCTCAGAACAAGAATGCACTGTCAATCTATAGGATTTTCAGTATTGAACATGATGGCTTCTATACAGCTACAGTGTTGGGATTAGTCAATATTAAGCATGATTTGTTTGCCACCCAAAAAGAATTAAGAAGGAAGATGGGACTTCAAGCTACAGAAAAATTACATGGCATTATAGTGATTTTGCTGGCATTAATCGTATTGTCGGGCGATATACAAGATCAATAAAGCAATTATCTCCTAATAGAAATGCACAGCCTGATGATGCAGAAGGAGATGTACATCATGCAGATGTAACTCACCAAGCAAGAAAACTAAATTCACACACATAAAAAAGAGTAATCACATCTGAAACCCATACCTCATCAGGAACCCTAAGATACTTGATTGTGTTCCCATGAATGTAACACTCCGGCATCCTCCAAAACTTATCACCGTACTACAAACCCAACCATAGAACATAAGAGAAGGCATTTCACAGTCTAATCTAGTAAGACAAATCAGTAGGAATCCCAGAGAACACCCCAACATTCTCCACATCAGATTGCAAGGTAGTAGAGTTTCTTTTCTTGTCTAACTCCAAAACAACCATTCAAGATAAGTGGATCTCATCAGAAATCAATCAAAGATTAACTAGCAAACTATGAATCAAGAAGTAATACTTGTTCCTCAGTTAATAAACTACTACAGATACTTAAGTAATGGGGAAAGTAGAGGATAACTAAAACCAAGCACGTATCTATTCATTAGTTGGTAAGCAAATGCATGTAGGTATATACACGGGAGTTTAGACAATACTAAAGGATTATCAAGCTATAACCGAAGACAAATTGAGTGAATAACAGCAAGGAAGCAACTGGACCAAATCATCACAGCCAACCCTAGAATTGGGGAATTTTAGTATGAACCCTAGAATGAATTGGGGAGGATTTAGAAGGATAGAGAATTGGGGGCAAAGAGACTTACCTGAGACGACGCGTCACCGTGGTTGCGGTGTGGTCAACTCACCATCGTCCGGCGGTGATGGCTGTGAGCGACGGTGGCATCGGCGGCGAGTGATGCTAGGCGGAGCAAGGCCAGAACTGAGGCGACATCCCGAGCAGAGCGGCGCCAAGGAGGCGGAGACCAAGGGGAATTAGTGCCGGAGGAGGGGGAGAACGTAGCGGCGCCATCGTTGGCGCTGGATCAAGGGGAGGCGGCGCTGTTGGGTGGTGGCGGCGCGTGCTTGAGGAAGAGAGAGAGAGGGGTTGGCGAGGTGGAGAAGGAAGGGGCAGTGGCGACTGGGGTGAGGGACGCGTAGGGGCCATAGGGGAGGCGGCGGCGGTGAGGGGGGCAGTTGGGGAGGTAGCGGCGGTGAGGGTGGAGTAGGGGGAGCCAGCGTGGGAGGGCAATATGTGGATAAGGACTGGGCGAGGGAGTTTTTGGCACACATCAGAAAAAATTTGTTGGGCGCGGGAGGTTTCGGCGTGCAGTCGAAAATTTTTAGGCCTCCTTTGATTCACACGAAAAATGGAGGAAATCCACAGGAATACAAAATTTTCCTTTGATGTCACTGCTCATGCATTTGATTCATAGGAATAGCCCATAGGAAAAATGGAGTATATTTTCCTTTGTTACCAATTTTACAGGAAAATCACAGGAAAAAACAATCCAGTGTGACCTCTTTTTTCCAATCTTCGCATAGGACCGAGGCAAATGGAACATTATCGAAGCAATTAGACAAACAACTCTGAAGCAGTGGCGGCAGCCAGATCCCGACCGGGGTAGGGGCACCAGACACGGCGGCCCCTAGATCTGGCGACCGAGACAGAGGGCCGGAGCGAGGGGGAGAGGAGAGAGGGCTGGAGTGGAGCGGCGAGCGGTGGGAAGAGGAGAGGGACAACCGGATTGGTTGGGGGCGGAGCACCAAGCGGTGGTAGGCCGGAGTAGAGCGGCGACGACGGCGGTTGAGGATGTTCAAGGTGGGGGCAGTGGTGGCAGCGTGGGAGGGGAATGGATCGGTGTGAGGAGATGTTAGGCTAGTTGGATGACTGGACAGAGTAGATATTACAATGGACGCGGGAGCTTTGGCGCGCATCCAAAAAGTTTTATTTACAAAGCTAATTTATATAGTAAATTTAATACTATATCAAAATATTGTATTTGAAACTCTTAAAATTTATCAAAATTCACAGTGCATCATGGTGCCAGTATTTAGCTACCACCACTACTAGTCATGATTCATCTCTTTTAGTTCATCTGCGGTGGCCAGTTGACGTCCGTCTCCTCTGAGCCGTTATCGCTGTGCCACATCAACTTGACATCTAGGTCCCATCGGTCAGAACGGGGGTGAGGGGGGGCGGCGGGGGTGAGGGGGGGAGGCGGCGTGCGAGACAAATGGATAGGGGTGAGGATTTGATAAGAGTTGGATGGCGCACATTTCACTGGGCACGGGAGATCTTGGCGCCCATCCAAAAAAATTCGCTCAGGACGGGAGGTTTTGGCGGAGAGCTGAAAATTTTCAGTATTTAGTCAAAATAGCTTTTATATAAGCGTGCATTAAGTGTGGGGGCTTGTATGCGGTTGTGCGAACGTGCCTAACGAACGACATGCATGTTACACTCGAATAATGTGGTTTACTTAGAGTTGGGATTATGGTTTGGTGGAGGAGACAAGAGCAGGAATTAGGGTTTGGTGGAGGAGGTGAGAGCGGTGATTAGGGTTTGGTGGAGGAGGTGAGAGCGGCGATTTGGTGGCAGAAGTGGCAAAGAATGCCCTCTATGAGTAGGGAGGCATAAAGATCGGGGTCCTAGAGACTAAACAGGTGATTGCAAGATGAATAGTAAAATTTGACTTGCTCGATGACGTCTAACGTATTAACCCCACATAAACCCTACTATAACCATGCATTTAGGCAGTACAACTGATGCAAATAGTCTCAAATATGAATACGTATCGGGATGGAGGGGAGGACGAAATCGAGGCCTCCATATGAGATTATGGAGGGTCAAATATGGACGCTCTGCTAGAGCTGCTTGTGCTTCGCAGAAAGCTTGGCCAGTCAAGTGGATGGTTGCTTTGAAGAGAAGCGTGAGGTTCTGACTTCAGTCATGTCGGTTTCATACCTGATAATGACATGTGGTCCCATACATGCGGGCCAACAAGCTTGATACGTGGAACTAGAGCATACATTTTGAATTGCCTATTTGAATTTTCGTGTAAACATAAAGATTTCATAAAATTAATATAGAGTGGAAATTAATTGTGGGTTTAAAGAGAGAGTTATTTAATTTCTGGAGATTAATAATTTAGGTTTTTCATGTGAAAATATTTTTGTTGGATTCTACATGTCTTAATTGATTTATGAGATTTTTATCTGAAGTTTTAGAAATGTATAAAGCTTAATTACAATATAATGAATCTAATAAAAATGGTTCTAGGGGAAAAATCCAAAAGAATAGCTCTCACATATTATAAGTAAATTCTCTAACACATTCAATATCTTTTCACTAGCCCGTGGCAAGAGGAGGAGTCCACACTCTGAAGGTCTTGGGTTCGAGCTCCAGAGACCACAATTTTTGTGGATTTTTGCAGCTCGGCTGGCCTGGCAGGCCGGCCCAAGAGGGAGGCGGGGCTCGGGCTGGGCCGGCCCAAGAGGTGGGGGCGGCCCAGGAGAGAAGGGGAGAGGAGGAGGCCGGGATGGGCCGACGGGGAGAGCGGGCCGGCGGGTGGGCTGAGCCCGGGCGGGGCCCAAGAGGGAGAGAAACGGGCCTTTTGGCCCAGGTTTCAGAAAAAGAAAAAACACATTTTTCAATAAAATAAATTCAGAACATCCAAAAAGGGCCTTTAAAAATACAGAATGCTTCCCGAAAATTCTAGAAAAATTTCAATAAATCAAATTGAGCATAAGGAATCTAATAAAAATATTTTTAAAGCAAATTTTCAAATGATGATCAAATTAAAAATCAAAAATACTCTTTTTACTCTCAAATTAATTCATAACCTTGAATTAATTTAAAATAAAATCCAATTAAAATACATTTCATATATACTTGTTTTGTTTAGTGGTACTGTCATGTTCTATTTAATTATTCATTTCATAACATATCATTTGTTCACGGACATATCATAGATAAATATTTCTAATTGTATCGATACCATAGGCAAAACCATCGACCGTGAACAGGGACAATTGGCCACGGCTTAGTGTGCAACAATGCACAACAAAGGTGGATTGAGGTAGACAAGAACGTGCATAAAAGAGTTGATTCGGTATTTATTGGATCTATATTGGATTTTCTAATTCTTTTGGATTTAATATAATTAATCTAAACATTAACATTTGGATAGAAATATTTGATTGGCTTCGGCATATTAAAATATGCGCCTTGAATTTGTTCTAAATTTTCCAGAGTTGATTTCATATTTATTGGAGCTATATTAGATTTTGTGGTATTTTTAAAAAAGAAGGAAAAGCCTTTTCCTTTCTCTTCTAATTTTCTAGCTCGACAACCGCGATTACCAGCACCTTCCTCTATTTTTCATTTTCCCTTCATTGTTCTGCTATATGTAGCACAATACTAGCTTAATTGGTGCAGCGATGATTTATGATGAAGCTCGTTCATCATAGGTGCAGCGACGATGTATGACGCTCCTATTTTCGTCACAAAAGCGTCATCCAAACGTGTCCACGTAGACTAAATAATATCTATAACGATTTGTGTAGTCGTTTCATGACGAAATATTTACTTTCGTCATAAATTTCAGGGGGTTGGGATCCGTCACCTAACATCCATGACGATTCAGATATTTTCGTCATAAATATGACACTTTTTATGATGAATTTGAACAACGTCATGAGGAAAACGTCATAGATCAGCGAATTTCTAATAGTGTATCTTCGGCCAACCGCAGTCCATCATGCCATTCACCATTGGACTAGAGCGGAACCGTTAAGTTGCCGTCATTCTCAATGGGCGAGGGGGACAGCGTGCACACTTGCACGGAGAAGGAGGCCCCAGCGGCATTGATGGACGAGCCCATCGAACCACAAAAAAGGAAACGGCGCTCCAAGAATAAACAGGACCCCCGCCCAGTGGAGAAGGCCCCAACGGCGTTGATGGACGAGGCAGTGGCCATCACAGAGCACAATAAGCCCCAGACGGCAGTGACAGAGGAACTCGTAACCCGGTATAAGGAGCCACTATCGAAGCAGGTCTTGATGACTGTATTGGAGGGTGTTGCGCCTAAGTGTACCCAACCATCTGCACCAGAAGGTGTTACGCCCAACGAAACCCAATCAGCTGCACTGGAGGATGTTACGCCTAAGGAAACCGAACCACTCATATCACGGCGTAGCGATCTGAGTACGGTCAAGCCTCTAAGAAAAACCCGAGGACGACAAGGCCAAGACGGCAAGAAATAGAAGGCTGATAGTGCCAGTAAGGCTTTATCGTATTCATCAGAAAAGTACTATCCTCCTGCACCTCTAGCCCGGAAATACAAATGGGGTGAGCCACTCCTCCTGGAGCCTCAACTGAATAATATGGCCCAGCAAATCAGACTTCTGCATAATCACTACATGCAAGAATCCACAAAGCCTGGTGCTAAGCAGTACATCACGGTTAGAGTGCCACCTGAGTACAATTTCTTTGGTGAAGTTGGGACTGGTACGTTTGACATCAACTATGAAGACCTGTTCAATCTCTATACCTTCGACAGACTCGACGCTAACATCATGAGGGTATGGATGCTCCACATGGTCCAAGAGATCAGGCGCTTGAGTGCAAACGTTGGATTGATCGATCCATACCTATTCAACTGGAGGATGCTCAACGAGAATGCAGAGATGGTCACATAGTTCCTTGCGAAACAATGGCTGGCCCAAAGGACCAAGGATTACATAATGTTTGCCTACAACCCACCGTAAGTTCTTTAGTACTGTCTAAATCTTTAATTTATGCACTTAGCTAGGTGTTTACGTCTCACTTTTGACCATGATGTCGTGTATGCAGCAACCATTGGGTACTTGTGGTTATCGTTGGAGCATGGAACAAGGTCTTTTACTTTCATTCCATGATGAAAACGAAACGTGACTTCTCGATGATACGAAAGTGCATCGATGATGCCTTCGTGATCTATAAGCCGTCGAGAGGGGTTAATTACAAGGTAAGGGGAGCAAGCTCACCCATAAATTTGATTTCCCGTGCAAACAACAACAAGAAGCAACGAACACATGTGGGTTCCACGTTTGCGCGCACATGGAGGTGATTGCCCTAGCGTGGACTGATTGTGGAGTACATAAGGTATTGATGGATCTAATATCTACACTGACAGTCTATTTAGTAGCTACTTTATTTCCATATGAAATTAATATTGTTATCATTTTTTCACAGGAATTTCATATTAACACGCAAGAGCAATTTGATGCAAACCAGGACTTTGCACGCATATTGGCGTGCTTCGTATATTTCTTCAATAATTTTGTAGTAAACCCTGCCGGTGAATTCTACCCATCTACATAAATTTGCTCGAACTGATTCTGTATTGTTCTTTTCTGAAGTTTAGACTTGTCAGATTTGAGATGTCAAACATATTTGAGATGTGACAAATTGTTTAGCCAACTGTGCGATGTAGAGTCTGTTGTATATTTGAACAGACTTGTCAAAACTGAGAAGTCAAATTGAAATAATTCTTTGATTCCTATTCTACACTGCATATATGCTTGTGATATATGTCCTGTGCATGTTGGGGCTGTACAGAGGCTGTGCAGCTGGGGTATTATTTGTTTTTCAGAGGGCATGGCTAGCAAAATGACCTGAGGCTAGCCAGGAAGCAGGAAAACCCTGCCTGGTTGGTACCTACCATCGCTGACGGATTCCTTTTCGAACCGTCCATGATATCTCCACCACAGCTGATGAAATATGATCAAGGATGGGCAAAAAAGGATATTTTACCCGTCCGTGATGATGTTCATCAAGGACGGGTGAAAATAGCACCCGTCAGTGATGGTAGAAATATCACTGACAGGTCGATATTCTACCCGTCCGTGATGATGTTTTGGTCATCTGTGATGAAATATCATCACGGACGGGTGAAAAAAACAACCGTCAGTGATGGTGGAGTTATCACTGATGGGTCATTTTCCACCCGTCCGTGATGATCTTTTGGTCATCTGTGATGAAATATCATCACGGACGGGTGAAGAAAGCACCCGTCAGTGATGTTAGAGCTATCACTGACGAGTCGTTATTTTGCCCGTCCGTGATGACGTTTTCGTCACATCTGATGAGTACTCATCACGGATGGGTTGAAAGTATACCCGTCAGTGATGAGACTACTATCACTGACGGTTACTTTTTTCACCCGTCCGCGATGAGCTTTATCAGTGATGAGTAAATTACCCATCACTGATAATACGAGTCATTACTGACCTTCAGTTGCTGACGAGCCAAAAACCCGTCACTGATGTGGGTTTTTGGCCCGTCAGTGATGACATGTTCTGTAGTAGTGTTAGTGTCTTTAATCACACGTGATGATGATTGTTTAATAAACATGTTATGATTCCTATGTCACCATGTGTAGATAACATGATAAGATATATGTGTAGATTTAAATGGAAGTATGACATGATGTTATGCAAAATATAAAGTTATTACATATATAGATGCTTCCTGTTTTAACTAATGGTGTTGTAAAATATTTAATCATAATAGTAATCTTTGTTTATAGTATGATTAAAATTACATGCATAGTTTATATTCACATATTACACTTCATATAGTTTGCATATATGGTCATGTATATATGTTACATGTATATATTGCCCGTGTTTAAATAATAGTTTGATATGAATTGATTAGCACATTAAGTAAACTCTATTTGTATTTTAATTATTAGTTGAACATAGTTAGGATCGCACATGCTTAACCTCTGTCTATCTTAAATATTGATTGTTGTATGATGTATATTGTATGGTGGTATGTGCATATGTTCGTGCACATCTTAGACATACCTATAGTTTAATTCATATTTATTTAAGGATTGTTACATAATAGTTTGTCACATTATTAACTGCTGTGTATAATATGGTTAAGATCACACACATGTTTCATATTTGTTCGATGCATTTCATGTGGTTTGCATATGCAGCTATGTGTATATGTTTATGCATATATACATAGATTAATCCATATTTTAGATAATAATCTGTTATGCAATGGTTGAACATATTATTTTATTCATGTGTATAATTTAATTGTTTATTTAAACACGATTAAGTTGTACATGTTCAATATGATTTTATGTTGCATAATCATGTAGTTGCATATAGTCATATATATGTATATATATAACCAGACTCAATATTCTGTAATCATGTTAGAATAATATATGTATATATATTTTGTAATCATACTAATTTATCGAATTATTATTAGTAAATTATCACATGTTGATTTAATGCTATATAATGTGTGCATTCTAGCATGCATAGGTTATTATTTTATATGCGATACTCGCATGAAGAACGACATGTTATCTTACGTCATATAGCATAGTGGTATATATACAGAGATATTTTGCATGTTTGTATGCACATATTTATGTTAGATAAGGTTATATGGTATTTTGTGCATTATATCACACCGTATAGTAGCATGCATAGCTTGTTGTCTTATGTTACATGTTCATAAGGTGATATATAGTCACAAATATGAGGTTAACCTTAGGTGCCAAATATAATATATATGTTCCTAATAATCATCTTTATTAAATTATTATTATTATTATGTGTGGTATGTGTAGATTGATTGCTACATTGTATGTATACAAGAATGAATAAAAGGTTGATGTTACTGTATGTGGCATATGATCGCATATATGTATGGTGCATGTGATATAGATGCTAGTTGTTATTGGCCATATAATTTAATCACCGTTTACATTATGAATGGATGTTATTAGGTTATAATTACCTTTTAGGATTATAACTACGTAATCACATATTATTCTATGTTATGCGTTGTTTGATCTCCGTTTTACATCTAGTTTATTTAGCTTATTGTTTGATGTGTGGTTGTATGTTCTGCACTACTTCAATATATATTGCCATGTTACCAATTATCATTTCTTGCCAACTAGCATGTCAGGGCTTTACTTGACCACTAGTATGATAGACCAAGCTTGCTTTACTAGTATAATAAATTTTCATTTTTGATCATATGGTTGTGTTTTGGTCATCGTCAACCATATCCTAGTGAGGCAACTGCTAGTGATAGCTATTCTAGAGTTGGCCTGGTGGGTAGTGTCAACTAGGGGACAACATTGTAAAGGCCTCATTGTAAGGGCTCGGTCACATTCCTCGGAAGAGTGTGAAACCCCAGGTTAATCTTACATCTTGTGGGTAAAGTGTACAACCTCTGCAGAGTGTTAAACTAATCGATTAGCTAAGTCCACGGTCACGGACGGCATAACGTTCTGTTCATAATAAGGAATCTGTCTCCTTTCTATTCTTTCTTTTCCCTCTTTCTTATTCTCCCTCATGTCTCCCTTCTATGCTTTCCCTCTACTTGAAATCTTGGATGAGTATAGGCGACCAGAACCTATTGTCGGGATTAAGGCATTAACCTTACTCGGCTAGTGTTGGTTGTTCGAACCTTCACTACAAATCTCAGTTATTAAAACTATTTTGACCTCAAACAAATGTTTTGATCTCAAAACCTGCTTATGAAAATATTGTAGTATTTCAACTATTAAAATGCCATTTATGCAAAAGAGCCATAAAGCCTTCCCTTGTTTAAGCCTACATGTAGTAGTAGGTTTCCCTAAAAAGGACGCTGGGTACGTGAAGTACTCATCAAGCATGTTGTTTATTGGACGTGTTCAGATACCTATGGGGATGATGAAGACTATGAGGTGTCTGCTATGACAAGCTTGAGGACTAGGTCATGTGGCCTCCGTCGATTGCCTGTGGCTGAGATAGAGACATCTATGCTTTTACATTTCTGCTATGTTTCTAAATGGTAAGGACATAAGTCCTAATTACTATGTAGCTATGTGGCTACTATTACTTCGTTGTTTTATAACAAACTTCATGATGTGTGCAGTGGTATCAATTCGTCTGTGTTCATCAGCTTGATCCTGGACTGATGATGAGATATACAGGGAGGATCTGAGAGTTTACTTTCGGGTCCTCACAGGAAAACACTTAACTAAACCTTGTCAACAAAATTTTTGAACCAATACAACAACAAAATGTATATAGCACAATCTTGGATTTTTGGGAAACTTACGATTCAAATCGCTAGATTTTCGGCATCGTGGGCTTCACCTGTTAACGTGGAAACATTTGTGTAGCGAGAGAAAAACATTTTACTCAAACTTGCACAACAAATTTGTCAAACCAATACAATAACTGATGTTTATTCATCTGGGTTAATTTGTTTATGTTTCATTCATCTGGATATTTCATTTCCCATACAACAATAGTTTGTTTCCATCTGCCCCACGAGGACATCGGCACACTCGTCGTCCACCGTGCACGCGAGGCGGGAAGCCAGGGCGTCCCTGGGCTCCTGGTACGCCTGCAACCACGCTTGGCAAGGTGGGGCGGCGTCAGGGATGACTCGTCCAAGAAGGTGGCGGCGACGGCAGCCATGTCATGCGGCGAGAACAGCATATGTGGGGCAGTGTTGGGGATGACTCATTGAGGAAGGTGGCGGTACAGCGCTTCTAGGCCGCGCTTGGCGAGGTGGGGCGGCTCCCGGGACGACTCTTTGAGGAAGACGACGGTGCAACGCCTCCGGGTCTCCACGGCGGCGGTGGCCATGGCGTGTGGTGAGAACAAGATTTGTAGGGCAGCGCCGAGGGCGACTTATTGAGGAAGGCGGTGGCACAGCGCTCCGGGCCTCCATGGTGATGGCGGCCATCGTGTGCAGTGAGAATAAGATGTGGAGAGAGGTGAAACCCTAATTGGGGTGGGGGGATTTTATAGGAGGAGGTAAACAGTTGGATGAATGGTGAGAGAATGAATAGTTAGATGCTAGGAGAATGAATTGCTCAAATCAATATGTAAATATATAAGGTTTACCTATATATTATTAGTACCTAAGAACGTGTGGCATATTAGAACTGTAACATCAACCGAACACTACCAGATAAAAGTTTATACTTGATTAACGTTGTATGCTTTAGGCGTTGATGTCTGATGGGCGAAAATTTGAGTTATCTATAAAAAGCGGAATTAGCATTCCTATGTTGTCTAAGAATTTGTCAAAATCAGAGTCATATGTCTTAGTATTTTAATCAACATTCAACCACCATCATTATCATCATACTCTTATCATTACTACAGGATATAGTTTTGATAACACGAGAAACACTACAGTAATACGTGGTATGTATTTCAAAAAATATTGTAACACATACCTTTTGAGGTGTAAAAAAATATTATAATATTTTAACATATGCTAGCTAAGGTGCGAAAAGTGTTACGAGGTTGTAACACATGTTTGCTAACATGTGGAAAAGTGGTGTTCTAGGATCGTGACACATATTTAGGGTGTCAAAGAAGTGCCACAAGGTACATGAGACGGCTTGTTTAAAAAACTGGTGAATTCTTACCCGGGACACCACTTGAACTTGTTAGCTTAACACATGAAGTATGTAACCCACCCACTGAGTTATGATATTTTGCTAGTCTTATGAAGCTAATCAAGGTCGAGCTCGTTAAGCTTGCAACCTCGTATCCAGACTTGAGATTAGCTCGTTGGGCTCGAGCCAAGCTCGAGCTTCTTGGATAGCTCTAATCGGACGTCACGTGAGCAAGCCTCTAGTCATTATGTATAACTTGGAGTAGTTAGGACGTCACGTGACTAACGTAATATACTTCTAGGACTCAAAAGTCCACTTTCATAGGAAAATATCTAATACATCTTCTATACTTTGAATTTCTTTTCTCATTTCTTATGGAGTCGATCCAGACTCAACCCAAAAGATATTCATATACTACTATATTTATTTCTACAGAAAGTAACTTAAATATTATAATATTGGTATGTGAAATTTCCCTCCAATTAATCTGATCTTTCTGAACGAGAGGAACAGATTACCGAGAGAGGAATCGCAGATCTGCGCGGGCCACAAAATTTCCCTCCAGACTATTCGTGCTAATGTAAAAATTTCCCTCCAATCTTTACCATATATAATATTTCAGTTGGTGGTAATGATGTTGTCACACCTTCTACAGTGGTGTCACACCCTCACCATCAACAAACAAAAATAGATTTTCCTCATCTTATGCTCACAAAAACAGATTAATATTGGTCTCCAAAAACAGATTTTCCTAATCTTGTGCTCACAAAAACATAAAAACATATTGGTTTCTTTCCTAATCATATTTTTACGAAAACACATTCGTTTCTTTCTTCATCACATTCTCAGGAAAACAGATTGCTTTCTTGTGCTTTCTATTCCAAACAGAATTACGAACGTCTGCTCTTCTCACCACCCAGCCTCCAGTGCGATGTCCAGCCAATTATTCTTAACGAATCTTGGCGTTTGCGTCCACCTCCAAGGCGCTGCAGAGCGTATCCCCAAAAAGCACCGCTCCCTGTCTGCTCTTTTTATCTTACAGATGGCTTCCAGTCGGCGAGGCTAGAGCAGCTCGAGATCTTACGTTCTTCATGCCATGGTAGCACCGGAGGGCGAATCTGTGAAGGCATTTGTCAAGAAATATTACGGTGTCATATATATCTCGAAAAGAGATAACCAAACAAAAAATAATTGACATATAACCATACACCTGGGATTTTGCAATGTGCCACCTGACAACCTTGTTACCATAGACTTTGCATTTTGATTGCCATATATTTTGAATTTTGATGAATGAAGAGTCTACAGCCAGCCACATCATCCTTACCTTTATTTGCTGGAATTAGTTAGCAAAGAATTTTTTGTCTTCTCAAAAGCAGTTGTTGGCTTCTTTCCTAATCATGTTCTCTGAAAACATGAAAACATATTGGTTTCTTTCTTTATCACGTTCTCAGGAAAATAGGAAAACATATTACTTTCTTTTCCTTGTGTTATCCTTATGCTATTTTTAAATAAAAATGTTAAGAACACATGTTCTGATGCTCCCCGTTATCTTAATCTTTGAACCAGTTAATGGTGATGGTGTTGTTTTTCCGAAGTTACCAATTTCAGTCATAACTTTCTTCCCGAAATTAGAGCTGCATGATGAAAATGAGAAGTGTTCAAATAAGTTTTTAAAAATACCAGTAAGCTTACATATTTGCATTAGGTCTGCACATCAATTAAGTAATTACAGCATTTAGTTTTGCCTACGTGATCAAAAGGAAAACGTACTGTATAAAGGTATATATATCTCTACAACATAATATGGGAGTTGCTGGTGATGGTTCATCCACATCTCCTCTCCTCACAAAAGATTAACATTACAAAAACTAATCCTTGATTATCTCTAAAACAAAACTAACTCGATCTAGCCTTAATAATACAAAAAGAAAAATAAATCTAACTACTAATCCTTGATTCGATCAACAACAAAACTAAAACTAGCTTTACTCCTCAAAAATAGAAAATAAAACTAATTAATCCATAGTCTTACAGTCACTGTCTTGTCTCTCCTCCTTGCAGGTGCTCGATTTCTAAAGACATTGATAAAAGTGTCACTTTATTTTATGAACATATGTGTTAAAAGTGAGTCGTTACTGTCGTTGTGAGGTTCTCTACGGACACCCGGGGATGGTGGCTGAAACTCACTGAACTCATCTCGCAGCTAATAAGGAGCCCACGAGGAAATAGGAGAAAGACGTCGGCCATGAAAATACTGGAGTGATGCATAGTGGTTGTTAGAGAGGGAGAAAGCAGGAGAAAGACATCGACATTTGACACGATCCTATTGCACGTAGTGTTTGACACGTGTCCACAAAATACAATGCTTAATTAATAACTCTATTTTTTTATATTGTTCCGTAGCAATACATGGATATTTAAGTAGTTATCTTAACAAATAGCTCTCTTAAACCGTGTGACACTACAGATCCACCCTACCCCTGCTCAGCACACCAGACGCGCGCACATGATGCACCCCGTAACCGTGCCACCATCGCGTTTCGATCTCTAGCTTTATCGATCTCCGCCTCCTGTCCTCGCCGTTTCCGTTTGCTCCGCAAACCCCCACCTCTCGCCCTGGTCCGCCTGCCAGAGCCTGAAGACACGAGCAAAGGTCCAGGGTCTGTTCGCGGGCAAAGTACGGAAATTTGCTAATTCTCCAGTCCAGTGTACGCCTTCAGATACGAAGGTCCAAAACCCCCCTCCAGTCCCAATTCCCAAGTCAACGCATTCGTTGGTCTGTTGGTGTTCCGCCCATACATCATCCGATGGTTGGTTGTATGATCAATGTGAGACTAATTTCCATGCACCGCACTCCAACCATTTTCAGTATGTTTTGGTCAGCCATGTATAGCTAACTATTTTCAGTAGTAACCGATAGGGATGCATTTTACTAGTATTAGTACTCTGATTTATTTTACTAGCATAGTTTTGAGCATCGATAGTTTGTTCCACGAGGGTACTAGAGCTAAAGTCAGCAAAATGATAAAGCATGAGTGATTATTAAGTTTAAGCTCTCTTGTTAAGAAACCTGCAGTGTAGTGTCTTCTCAGTTTTAGGAGTGATTATTGAACCTGGGCTCTAGACATCTCATTGCTGAAATTAGCACTCAAGCATGGTGCAAAACAGAGATTTCTTAAATTAAATTGGAGTTAAGTTGGTTTATCCGAACGAGTTGATCTTATTTAGTATAATTAGCTAGACGCAATTTATTGAGATCTCTGTCATGGTGTTAAGTCAGAGGCTACTTGACTAGTGCTCTGGACCAACAGTAAAATATTTTAAGTCCTCTAGATCCGAACAAATATTTAAGTACTCTTGTAGTAGTAGTGGTAATTTTTAATTAAGGTTTCTTATTTAGTGCTACCAATGGTAATATATTTCATTAATCTTGTCAAGTATCAATCTTTTGTTGAAGCAATAAAGATTTCCTATTTCTTTACAATTAATCCCTGAAGTCGTTTCATTGATCAACTTATAAATACACGAGCACACCAACCAAAGGAATAATTAATTAAAGTATAAAGAAGATAATAATTAATTAAGAATTCTTGTGGACTATCACCCTCTTAAGTACCATGCCAGCTAGTCTTTTTATCAACTCTCTAATATCCTGATTCGAATCATATTTACATGGCCTACCGATTCTTTTCACATTCATGTTATTGTCGGATAGATGTGGAGATGTGGAACATAAACCTACTCTATGAAGATGGAAATCAAGGCCAGAGAGGGACATCATCTCCTATTTTTAATTGGTCGGCTTGATTGAAGAAGTTGGATTCCAAGCAGTTTACTTCTTGCACTACAAGAAAATATGTCCATATGGTAGGGGCTATCTTGCTCACATCGATAATGACATTCATGTGAGAAAAATGATATATGAGCATGACACTAAGAGGAATGTCCAGTTATTGTTCAGGAGGAAGCCAACATTGATATTGCTCCATCTGACCTTCCAAGTGAGTATAGTCATCCCATTGCTGGATTAGAGGATGATTGTGGCTTTGAGGAAGGAGCGGTGCTACCTAGGATGAGAAGGGCATAAAGTACATGCAACCTAAAGCTCAACTACTATTCCAAGAAAACAATAGTTTAGAAATGATTCTATATTTTGCAGCATATTCTAAAGATTCTACCTTCTAATGAGATAATTTGTATCGAACCTCTTAATTAATAGATTAAAGGATGCATGAATTGTTTGAAAGAAGTTTTTTTGGGCACGATAGCTACAATTGGGGGCTATTTTGTCCACTTGATAAGAAAGATTGGCATGATGTCAAGAAGCACGAAGGTGCTGAAACAATACTATAGTGCATATAGGTATTTAAAATGTAACAAGAAAATAAAATAGAGTACTATTAGCTACCCATATTCTTTTACCTCTTGTACATCAGTGCATCTGCTTTAAATAAAATGCTAACCTAGCCATTTACCTTCATTCTTTATTTCTTATTTAATTTTAGACGTAGTGATGTCATCTTCATGGTACTTTTGAGTTGCTTAAATTCTTGCATATATGCCCATTCTCTTTAATATTATTTTTTTCTAATGCTCCCTCTTGTTTTTCTTTTGTTAACAACATAAAAGGCACCGAGAGAAAGTAAGAAGGAAGTCCCCAAGTAACATTTCATAAATTAGTAATATTCTTTTAGCTAAGAGGTGGTCATACAATAGAGCTCTACAAGAGCGTTTATACCTAGGTACAGTTGCAGGAACCAAATCTTGATACAGATGTTTGTTTTTATTTAGATTAACGACTATATGAGCAGTTTATTCCCTTTACATATAGTTATGGTGCAATTTCTAGTTATTTTGGCCAATAGAGTAATGACGGATATATTTATAATCACTTGCTATATAAATGCTAAATTGTCAAAATTATCAGATACTTTGCTTACCCATAGAGGCCAATTGTCAAATTTATCAGATATTTTGCTAATGTATCTACTTATATTTTCTTCACGTGTAATAGAAGGTGCTTGCAATGAACAAACTTGATCTTTGATTTGTAGGAAAGGTGAGTATAAACTACTGTACACAGAGCTTGACTCTTTGAGGTTGGATTTACATTGTTCAGTGGCCTTACACTCCAACTTCTAGATCTAAAGCTTGGATCTACATCATCAAGTGCTCTATCAATAACAAAACTACATCACTACGTGCTAACAACCAACAACCCATATTCCCATGTGTGAGACAACACTACTACAGAATAGGCTATTATAGGCGGTTTGTAAACCCCAAGACAAGCGGTTTCCTGAACCACCTGTAAGCAAGGGTCTGTGATGAGTCCCTCTTAGAACCGCCTGTAATGAGGACATATCACAGGCAGTTCTCTATAATAACCACCTGTGATGAGGACATCATCACAGGCGGTTCCCTATTAGAATCACCTACGATCTGTCATACAGGATTCCTTATTATGTTGGATTGTGGATACAAAATACGCAGCAAACATACACACATATTATTCATTCATAGTAATTATACTTGAATCACATGAAATCACAGAAAATTGATACATATCACATACATTGACTCACAAAGTCTCATTGAATTCATCAACATTATATGTCACAAAGTGAACTCTCATGAAGATCATATGTCACAATTTCACCCTAGAGTGAACTCTCTATTTCATCCACCTCATGTCACATAAATCCAGTAAATTCGGTATCCATATAAAAGTAGACAAAGAAATACATATCACTTCTTAACTAACACAAGAACTCACCTTCTTCCATGTTGTAGGCGTGGATCTAGCCATAAGTACCGATAACCTCTCTAACTAGGAAGGCGGCGATGAGTTCTCGTATCTGGTCCACTTTGGGATGAATCCAATGACGTCTTGGGGATGCCCTTCTGTTGTCGATAATAATTTATATTAAACTCATGCATTTATAATAGAGAAATATGATAATACTTATCGCAATAGTGGCAAAACTTCAGATTATTTTTTTGAATGTTACTGAGCATGATTTCCATGTTGTGGCAAACGTAGAAGCCACAAACACTTGTTCCTCCTTATTGTTGGTGGCACTAGTAATATATAGAATTTGGTTAGTTGTTCGAGATCATCATTAGGATAATTTATGAATATTTTTATTCAGTATAGAAAGATATATTAATTCTTTTATAGTGTAAAAGCGGCTGACTAACGCCTTTTCCTCCCTTCTTGGTGTAGCTCTTCCATGCCCTACACGAATCCAAATGGTTTTTCATCGGCGTTGCAACATAAAAGGAGTGAACGGTAGATTTTATGTTTGTTGGAAATATGCTTACTTCTTCATTAGGTCTTCCAAGCTGTGCAATGTCAAAATTTGCTCGTAATAATGAATCCAAATACATGAGCCTTGGATGGTTTGGTATAAGGACAACAAGAATCCAATGCTCTCTGCATATAGTTAAGCCTCGATGGTTATAAGAGGATTTCTAATATCAGCTTTCCTAAGTTCTGTCTGTATCATTTTAGATTGCTCGACTGTTTTGATTGATCTGATGTAGGTACAATACAATAGATTTATCAACATTTTCACTTTGTGATTATTCATTGATAAATTATATGCGTATATTTGAGGATTATTCATCGTAGTAGACACGAAAAACACAGCATAGCAAAATATATTGCTTCATATGACAAGTTTCGATGTGTATGTTGAAAATGGTTTCTCATGAAGGAACACCGGAGAAAAAAGAGGAAATATGGAAAACACAAGATCAATATAGAATATGTTAGTTCCATTCATAGTGTATTTTCATGTCTGTTACCCTTGTAATTTTATTTAATTTTTATGACTATTATTGAAAATCCATTATGTATTTGGAGGGTTGGTATATTAAAAAGTAACATTGTAACTACTTAACGATGAAAATAGTATTATGATGATCTTAGATAGATTCTTAACCTGTACAGGTGCGTGGGTTGACAACAGTGAAATTAATAGTTTACGGATGACCATCTAGCACAGTCGATTCTAACCCAGTGCTCCACGTGCTATAAGATGGCTGCACTTCAAGGTTTTGACGCTCGTTTGTTGGTCCTACCAAACATAGGCATGTGGGATGTAAGCTTCTCCCTTTTTATTTTATTTTTCTTTGACTGGGTAGTTGAGTTTGATCGGGTTTATCAGCATGCACATGTTAGGGAGGTGCTACATGATTTTTTACTTTTTCTCACGCCGTCGCTACATGCGAAGTCCAAATTTTGGAAGTCAAAGCCTAAATTTCTCAAACTCATTAGTTGAAAGTTTGAGATCCAGAGTTTGAAATCCAATATTTTTTAAGTAAAAATTTAGAGGTTTCCAAATTGAAAGCCCATAGTGTCCGAGTTGACAATTAGCCAAGTCTGAAAAGAAAGCTTGAGATAACATAGTGTAAAGTTTGAGATGTTTAAGTAGCAAGCTCAATATAAAATAGTAGAATGTTTGAGGTATAGTTGAAAGCCCGCGATAAAAATAGTGAAAAGTTTGAGCTATTCGAGTGGAAAGTTGATAGTGAAAAGCGATAAAATGGTGGAAAGTTCAAACTGTCCGAGTTGAAAATTGGCTGCACAATAATAAAGAACTTAAGATAAAAAATAATAAATTTTATGAAATTTAGCAATAAAATAGTGAAAGCCTAAGTGGAAGTACGTTTTCTGACTTAAAAGTTTCAAGTATCTAAATGTCAGCTGAAACAATTTAGAAAACTTAAAAGTTCCAAGTATCTGAGTGTTAGCTAAATAATTTTTAGCTGAAAGACTAAGTTACCTCAGTTTTAACTTTCCAACCATGCAGGTTTGTTTGGCCCGAAACTCATGTTTGCAGCGAATAGGCCTGACACATAGAGCGCGCACTCACTGCTTGGGCACTAGGAGGATAAACGGTGGTGTCCAAAAAAGGAAAAGGTGCGGGATTGGAAGGATACCGAAAACTAAAAGTACAAAGTGGTCTGAAACTAACCGCGTGAGTGTAGCACCACGGTTAACCACAAAGTACAGGCCCCCAACAACAGTCTTCTTAGGGAATCTCCAATAAGGTGATGTCAGCCTTCTCTTAGAGGTGCCACATATGATTCTTGTTGAGCTAGAGAAAAGAGAAAGAAGAAAGAGAAGGTTGCCTTCTCTTGATAAAGAGATGATCTCTTCACACCTAAAAAATTACTATTTTCTCTATTATACAATATGTTTTCTCTTAGACCCATGTTTTCTATTTTAATTTTAATTCTATATTCGTGTATGCATTAATTACTAGAGATGGCATCAAATGATAACCTATCGTATAACATATTTTTATTGTTATCTCAAAATGACATAAAAGATATAAGAGAGGACTACTTTCTTTAGTATTGGAAATGTCCTTAATGTACCAATTGGTCGGATCTACTTCTGTCTACCTAAAACGAGTACCTCGCCTAACCACTTTTGTTGTCACCCTGAAGTGAAATCATTAAAACATGTGTATGCGGTCTACTAAAATTTAACTAACTCCTTCCTAAAAAAAGGTTGTAGTCACTCGACTACTAAAATTGAACGGATTTCTGCTTACGCTCCAACAGGAACTCTGCCGCCAGTTCATGCTGCGCCGCCGGCCCACACAAACAGATACACTCACAAAAGAACTGATCAATCCTCTGACACACCACTATCTTGCAAACGATATGCCTTGACACACGAAGCTAGATTAAGACCTCCTCTTCGACACAAATCAGAACAACCCCCGATTGCGTTGAGCCGACTTATCACCTCAGTTGAGATTACTCGGATCTCTCGAAGTGAAATCACATTCTCACCACATGGACTCTTGGACACGATTTATCTTTTTCATTCTTCACTAAATTTAAAAAAATTGATTTTTGGATCACATTTGACTGATTTTGCATTGGCACTGTCAATTTTTATTTATCTAATTCAATTATCCTTTTCTTTTTCCTTTTTTTAGAATAAATTCAGTGGTGACAACCAAGTTGTTACTTGGATGATCAGCAGAGATAGTTGTATCCCCTGTTCACTAAGGACCAAATTCACAGTTTGTCGTCATGTGTGTTATCATGAAAGATTATTCTTTCAGTGGTAAACGATATACCCGTCGGTAGCGAGACATCAGTGATGACTTCGTCAATTTTAAAGTTTTTTGGCTTCAGTCATCAGTAGATACCATGTGAGTGTGTGCGTGATGACGTGGATGTGTCTTTATTTTGTACTCAGTGTTTGTAAGAAAAAAGATTTTTTTTACTCGTGGTGATCCATTTACCTTCCGATTACACCACCTATTGGATCTAGCACAAATGATTAGAATAAGAACGGGTGTGAGTGATGTACTCTAGTACAAATAGTGACATAATTTGTTTAAATATATAGTATTTGCTAGTTTGTACTCAGTGTCTGAGGGAAAAGATTCGGTGGTTGAATGACTAACATTTTGAGTATACTAGGCCAAGTTAGATATCAGGCAAGACTAACCTCCTGGCCCAGGTAAGATACAGGCTACGAACACATCGACATTTTTTGTCAAGGCCAACGGCCCACCAAACCTATGGACTTGTACTAGTTATTTTTCACCTTCGTCCTTAAAAATAATTTATTTATATTTCCCAATGAAAACAGTTATTTTCCAGCTTCTAGCTCTAAGAAAAAACTAGATTAGTTCGGAAATAGATAATTTTTTAAGAAAACATGCTGTCAAAATTTTATAACTTTGACTATTAATAGATTAAAAAATATTTAGATTGGTGAACTACGTATCAATAGATTTATAATATAATTTGTTTTTATAATCTTTTGCTAACAAATCAAAAATGCATATATTACAGTCTAAAAGGACAGCTATTACGAATAGATGGAGTAATTTATTTTACACATTCCGACTTCCGATTCGACGATTTGGCTAACAATTTTGACTCTTCGTTTGATTGATATACAAAACTCAATAATCGCCCATTCGTGCCAGCACGTCGTCCGGCCACCGGCCACAAGTCAACGACGTGGCAGCCACAACTAGCTTTCCTTTGCTTCTTCCTTCGAATTAATGATACCATTCACCGACTCAGCATTCAACTCTGAAAAAATCCGGGGAATTTCGTTTGGTCGATCATTCACGCAAACACTTCTGCCAACAACATCAATCACCAACGGCGCCACCGCAGAAGCTCAGCGTATCGGCGATGCCTTCCACGGTTGGATGGCCAGCCTCGGCATTTGTCGCCGCCGTGCTCGCCCGCCTCATCCGCAAGGGCCTCATGCTACTGGCCGAGCTCGACGAGGCTGCCGTGGGCAACCTGCGCCGCCTCGAGGGACTCCTCGCGCCCGTCTGGCGCGTGCTCGACGCCGCCGACGCCGGCGCCATTGACTTCAGCCAGCGCCCCGTTCAAGACCTGCTCAACGCCGCCTACTCCACGGACGATGCCCTCGACGACCTCGAGTACGCGCTCCTCCAGATGGACGTAACAGGAGGCAGCGACCACGGTGCAGACACCAGTGCACCCACCCGCGTCATCGGCGCCGCGAGGAAGCCACGCAGCCCTCTCAGGTTCTTCCTATGCTTCAGTCCGCCCAGCAGTGCAGCTACTATTAGTGGTAGTGGCGCCAGCTCCTGTAGGAGAAGCTCATACAAAAAGAGGAGCAGCGTTAATTTGGACGGATTAAGAGATGCATTTCAGATGATGGCACAAGCTGCTTACAGGTGCACATCTATGTACGAGCACGTCGTGCCACGGAAGAACTATGCCACGATCGTTTCAGTAAGAGCAAGGGATGCGACAGCGGATGCAGTACATGATCAGTACGACATCTTCGGTAGGGAGGCTGAGGTGGAGCAGATCATGGAGAAGGTGAGGTTCGGAGACGATCTGCATTACCGCCTCGGCGCCGGCGTCTTGCCTGTTGTCGGCGTGGAGGGGGTCGGCAAGACGGCGCTTGCGCAGCTCATCTTCCACCATGACATCATCAAGGCCGAGTTCCCCGTGCGGATGTGGGTGCACGTCTCGGGTGAACTCCTGATCAGGAAGAAGCTCATGGTTCAGATGATCCATGCGGCTGCGGGAGATGTCCATGACATCGAAGACATCAGGGAGATTCTGCTCGAGCAGTTGACCGGCAAGAGGTTTTTGCTTGTGATTGACGATGTCACCGACGTCAAAGATACCCAGTGGAGGGATCTAATGGAGGTGCTGCAACCAGCGGCCAGGAGGAGCTTGATCATGGTGACAACTCAATCCGAAGGTGCTGCAACAGCAATAGGCACAATGCCCTCAGTGATCCTGAGCCCTCTTGCATTCGATGACTACTGGAAGATGTTCAAGCATTTCGCATTTGGGGGTGCAGACGAGAGCGAAGATTGCACTCCGTTGGTGGACGAATGGGACGGCCTTGAAGAGGAGGAGGATGAGCTATCACCAATTGAGCAAATCGCGTATGAAATAGCCAAGAATATGGGCTGCCTGCCATTATCAGCACGGTTAATCGGGCGGTCGCTATATTTCCGGCTGGGTGAAGAGGATCACTGGAAAAAGGTGCTGGAAGACAGCTTGTGGGAGCAGGGAGACACCAGCGAGATCTCGCCAGCATTGTGGCTGAGCTACCAGCACCTCGACCCCCGCCTCAAACAGTGTTTCGCATATTGTGCAGTATTTCCAGGTGACCATGTCATTAGAAGGGAAGAATTGGAGCAGATGTGGATAGCTCACGTGCTGATATATTCTGATGATCCCGCGGCGAGACTGGAGGATATTGCCGGCGAGTTCTTTGATGAACTTGTTGAGCGATGCTTCTTTCAGCCTATCGGAATTGACAGATATGTCATACACAATTCGATGCAAAAGCTAGCGCAAGCGGTCTCAGCGAGTCAATTCTACATGATTACTGAGAGCTCAGGACAAGTGGCACAAGATGTTCGTCACCTAACCATCAGGACTAACAACCTCTTGAAGCTGAAGAGGGATTTGGCATTGCAGCTCTCTCCTTCCTCTGATCACCACTTCCTTCACCGGGTTCGTACAATTCTGTTCTTCGCAGATTTCAGCTATTCAGATGAATTTTCGGAAGTTTTAGCTGAGATTTTCTCCTTGGCAAAGAGCATGAGAGTTCTTGGCCTATCTTGTGCAAACATTACATTTCTGCCTGCCGAGCTCAGCTTGCTCCGACGCCTTCGGTATCTCAATCTGTCCGGGAACAGAATCACTGACCTTCCAGAGACAGTGTGCCAGCTTCACCTCCTGCAGGTCCTGGACGTCAAGTGCAATTCTCCATATCTCCATCCCCCCAATGGCATTACAAATTTGATTCACCTGAGGCATCTGCATGCAAGTGATTTGTTTCTTTCGGACATACCTGACATACAGAGTCTCTCAAATTTGCAAGAACTGGAGGCATTCCGTGTCGGCGGTAGCACGCAAATCAATGACTTAAGACGAATGTTGCAACTCCGAGGCACACTTCGCATTGGGAATCTCCGTCAGGTTGATGTTAGTGAGTTCAAGAAGGGCATCTTGAAGGGAATGCAGCACCTGAACAAACTACACCTGTCTTGGGCTAGCTCTCTGGGCGAAACCAAGGAGATTTCCATCGATGAAGAGGTACTTGAGTGCTTGCAGCCACATGAGAATATAAAGGTTCTTAGAATTAAGGGCTATGCTGGCATAAGATCTCCATCATGGATGCTGAAGGCCTCTTGTTCACTGTCGAATGCAACATCTATGTATTTAACAGATTGCACAAACTGGAAGAGCCTGCCTCCCTTACATGTCATGCCCTGCCTTGAGGTTCTTGAGCTCAGAAGGATGCATTCTATCAACAAGGTGAGTGTTGTTCCTCAACGACCAGATCAAGTATTGTTCCCAAAGCTGAAAAGGCTCGTCGTAGAAGATGCATCGCATTGCACTGAATGGTCCACAGGCAACTCAACAGGAAACATGATATTTCCCTGCCTCTGCAAGCTGGAGATAAGGAACTGTCCCAACCTGACGACCTTTCCAGATTTTGCCCTTTCACTTACTATCATGATTATTGAGAATGTTGGTCTCGAGACGCTGCCAAGGATTCACGAGAAACAATCATCAGAAGAAGCAATGTCAACATCGGAAGAAGGTAGATGGACATCACGGCTCACAACATTACAAATACATCAGTGTCATAGACTGCGGTCCTTTGGATCTGGCCTGTTTCAGCAGCAGCACCTCCTGCGGTCCCTTGAGGTTCTGTCAATCAAGAGCTGCGACAATGTTATGTGCGATCTGTCTGACGGTTTCAAAGATCTCATTGCGTTGACGGACCTCTCGCTTTATGACTGCCCGAAGCTGCTCGTCGACAAGTTTCACACGTCACTGCGAACACTAGAGATCAGCGAATGCTTCGTTGCGCAGGGCGGATGGGTAGACGAGTACCCTTTCCTCTTCTCGGTGTGGACATTGAAGATCAGCGGTTGCTTGCATGTAAGCACTGATCAGGGCAGCAAGATTGAGCCTTTGGGTTGGTTGAGCTCCCTTTTCAATGTGTACAGCCTTCAATTGGAGAACACATTGTTTGTGAGACTGAGCATGTTTGACAAGCTCCATTCTCTTGAGATACTTGAGATTGATGGGAGTTGCGCTTTCTTTGGCGATTCATCAGAATTTGAGTGGCTGGAGAAGCTGCGGACCCTCAGCATTAGGAACTGCAATGAATTATGTGGGCTTCCAGAGAATTTGTACACTCTGCCTGCATTGGAAGAGCTGTGTATTGAGAACTGTCCAACTATTCAGGCATTGCCACCAAACGGCCTGCCGACGTCGCTGAAGAGGGTCTCAATATCTAAGTGCAGTCCACGGCTAACCCAGCGGTGTCTTGATGATAAACTTTGATAGGCCAAAGATTGCAAAGATCGGTGTTGTTTACATTGATGAGCAATGTATTTTTACTCGAAAAGAAGAGTGTGATTTATTTTTCCGTGTTTCTACAGAGATTGTAATTTGAAATACTGAAGTGCATCCATCTGATTTGTTTGCCGTAAATTTTGCTGCTCCTAACTGGGTGATAAAATGACAGATGATGTACCTGCAGTTCCATCTCCACAAAGCTATATACGTTTGAATTCCCCCCAAAGAAAACGCTATATACGTTTTTGTTTATTCAAATACATGTGAAGATTATATGGGAATATGGAGACCGACTATTCTAGTTGGCTTGCATTTCTACAAGTGCTTCCTTTTTTTTTCGTTTTTCTTCCTTTTATCCAATTCATGGTTTATCCAAGCTGCATTCATTAAGGGTACTTTTTATAACGGACTAAGGCTCTATTTGGTTGGACTTTTCAGCAGTTCAATCAAACGGCTAGCTTTTTAGCAGGTTTTACCAACAATAGTTGTGGACTTTGTAGTGCAAAGTCAGTTGTTTAAAAAAGCTTTCTTCTACCAACCTTTTGCAAGGTGCTGAATTTTTTGTGCTCATTTTTCAAAATGCTTTAGATGGTTTGGATCAACCAAAAGTCATATGTTCATTTTTTCATAGCCATAACAGCTTTTCCAGACAACCAGCCAACAATAGTTTTGTCAACAGCTAGAGTCCAACCAAACAAGCCCTAAAACCCTGTTTGGTTGGGCTTTTCAGTAGCTTTTCACTGAAAAAAGCTGCAATCAAGCCAAACGGCCAGCTTTTTAGCAGCTTTTGCCAACCGTAACTGTGGGCTTTGCAGTGCAAATTCAGCTGTTTGGAAAAGATGTTTTTTGCCAGTTTTTTGCAATGTGCTGAAGATTTGGTGCTTATTTTCCAAAAAAACTATAGATGGTTTGGATCAGCCAAAAGCCATATGTTTACTTTTCCACAGCCACAGCCCAATCAAACAAGTCTTGATTTGGATCAGTCAAGCTTTTCCAGACAGTCAGCTAATAATAGCTTTGTCAACAGTCATAGCCTAACACTTTGTCAACAGCCACAGCCCCAACCGTATTGAGCTGTGGCTGTTGACAAAGCTACCATTGGCTGACTGTCTGAAAAAGCTTGACTTATCCAAATCAAGGCTTCTTTGTTTGGTTGCTCCTTGTCGAGGTGGAGGAGCTCGAAGCAGGAGATGGACAAGTTCGAGCACGTGCGCACTCTCTCTGTCTTGCCATTTCTCCCCCATTCTTTCCCAGGACACTTTCTCTTCCCTCAACCAGCCAGTTCCTCAGCAGGCTACACCAAGGCTCTGCAAGCCACTACCTTTTCTCCAGATCTCCTCCACGGCAGCTCGCCACCGACGTAGACCTGCGAGGCTGCCGTCCAAACTGGAGAGTTGAACATGCCCTAAAAATCATCAGTTTGACATAACGCAACAGGAGTGACCAACGAGGCAATTCAGCAGTGCACAAAATCCTAAAAATCAGCATTTTTATGATGCTCATCCATGGGAGCAAAGTAGTATTTTGTCTTTGCCGTATATTCGTGTAGGGTAGGTGTGGCCATACAAGTAAAGACATGATAAACAAAAGTTATAGCAAATGGTGGTTTCATATGTGCACGTAGACACAATTAGCAGAAACCATCACTCAAGCATAAATCCACCCAACGCTAGTAGCCTAATTGGTCAGACTTTACTTTTTCTCTTTCCAAGCTCCAACTGGGCGCACTCCTCCCTCAGCTCTCAGTTTCCCCTTCCCCTTCCTCGACCCCCAAATCAGTGTTTGCCATGGCAACTCCATCCGCAGCCAGCTCCAAATCACATGGCAAGAACTCGATCCACAGCAAGAAACCGATCGCCATAGCAAATATCTTCATCGCATCTCCTCTCTCCCGAAGGTGTTCCCTCCTCTGCTTCCCCAAGTTCTTTCCCCATCCCCTCTCACCCTCACCAAATTTGGTCCCCAATCTCCTCCATCCCCCACCAGACCACACCTCCATCCCATCCTCCCGCGGCTCTGGTGTGGCGGACGAGCTCGACGGCGGCAGCGTTCGGATTTGATGATGGAGGTTGCTGTGTAGCCAATACCGAGGGACGGTGAACTCGAAAGACGGCGCGTGCCCTCGATGTTTTCAATCGTAGCCACGGCGCATTTCCTCGGCTACTTCCACCGCCGTCTCGTGGTGGGTCTCATCGCGTCCTGCAAGGGCGCGTCGGGTGCACTTGGCAGGATGGCCGGGACGCCGACGTCATGGGCATGCGGGGTTGCATGGCTTTCTCTCTCTCACCTTTCCTTCATAGGATCACACTCTACCTCAAGCACCCATAGCTTGTAGACAGCACTGACACCCTGCGAAGCAGCCTCTCCATGTCCACGCCGGCGTCCAAGCCTACATGGCTTGCGGGGCACCATGTTGAGGCAGTGCATAGTAATGTCAAGGATAGACCTTTTCTATTCCTGTAATGTCCCAAATTTTTAGTATAAAAATAACTGGATTAATAAAAAGAGGCTTAAAATTTGACTTTTGAACCGTAGCTCGAATGGATTGATCGGGCGATCGGATACTATAATTGTGTTTCTCTCGTCGAATAGATCGGAATAGAGAATAAGTTCGTCTTCTTCGGAGTTCAAATGAATTTTAAAATACACGATAAATATGGACCATTGGATTTCAAACTAGGGTTTAAATTTCACTTAAATTCGAATTGAAAAGATATATCAATAAGGTGGACCGCTGGAGGCCTCCACCGACACACACCTAGCCGCACGTGGCCACACCGAAGCTACATAGTCGCCATGGTCGGCCTCAACCTACGTGCGCGCCAAATGAGGAAAAATTATGTCGAGCCGCCACTTGTTGCTAGCTGTTAGAGCAACTCCAACTCTTCGGCAACACGTTCTCTATCGCCAAATATACTGATTTTGGGCAAAATAAGTGCTCCAACCCGGTCAGCAATGGGTTCAACAAATGTGCAGCGTCGGCATCCCCTCCCCATCGGTCGGCAAACTGATAGAACGGAGAAGCTTCGGCATCGAGCAACCGCTTCCTAGCTCGCCACCCTCGCTCTCCTCCCGAAAACCTCCGTCGCGAGGTAGGTTTCTTTGCCCCCACCGCGTTGCTCTGCTTCCCACTGCCCCCGCCACACTGTTTCTCGCGCCGTCGCCGCTATGGTTGCTCCACCGCCGCCAACGCTTGCATCCCCACTCCCCCGGTAGGTCTAGAGGAGGTTGGGCTGGAGGGGGTCGAGGGGAGGCCGGGACGTGGTGCTGCTCAGGCTCGCGCCGCCGTCGTTGCCATGGAGATGCCATGGCCGCCGCTTGCATCCCTTGTCCCGGACAGATCTGGAGGACGTCGGGCCACCGCCGCCACCGCTTGCATCCCCTCTCACCCATCATTCCTCGCGCCATTGCCACTGCTGGCATGGTCGGCTGCCCCCGTGGCTTGCATCCCTGAGGTCGGGTCGGAGGAGGTGGAGAGGAGGAGGTCGACGGGAGGCTGGGAAGGGAACGGGAGGCCGGGAAGACCGATGGGAGGCGGTGGGCCAAGCGGCAGAGCTGTGCGGCGTGCGGGGGGTGGAGCTTTGCGGTGGGCCGGGGTTGAGGGCTTGGTAGTGGAGCTCGGTGTGCTGGAGGTTGAAGATGAGGGATGTGGTAGGGGAGAATATGGAGCGAGAGGAAGGAGTAGGGCGGGGGAGGGGCTGTTTATGTGGTGCTGTAGAGAAAATTGGAGAGATTGTTCAGGGATTTTGAGATAGAGGGGGATTGATGTCTATGAATATTTGGTGTTTCTTGATGCTGCTATGCTTGCTATTGCTGGTTGCTGTTTCATTTTGCTGCTATGCTTGCTACGCTAGCTGCTTCCATTTTGCTGCTATGCTTGCTATTCTCATGTGTAGATTGTACTCTAATTATAGGTTGTCTGAATGGAAGGTTACATGAACCTATTGAGCCAGGGTAACATCGGCGCATATTGGGATGGGAGTCAATTTGATAGCCCCCAAGAGGAAGAACACCCGCCAACAATAGAAGATATTCCAACCGTGAAACCAATTTCAAAGAGATCAAAAAATTTAGCGACAAGGAACATAATATGTTGGTGTCGGCATGGCTATGAGTTATTGTATTGTTCTTGTGTTCTATTGTATGATAGGTGTCGATTACATAATAATAATAATTGCATATACTTTATTAAAACTACTTACATAATTAAAGTACACCCTCCATAATTAAAAACTTACACTAATACTAGCAACTACATTATTCAAACTATATACATAATTTAAAATCTTGCACTAAAACTACTCTCCTCCATATCGTTGCCATAGATGCTCGACCAGATCATCTTAAAGCTAAGAGTGAGTTTGCCTATTTCTAATTGCATGATGAGATTGAATAAACGTAGCGAGCTCAAGCGTGTGCTCATGAGAAACTATAACTCTTTCTCCCACATGGTCGTAATTGTAGTCTTCATGGCCATCACACTCATCTTTAATTATCATGTTATGCATGATGACACAAGCTGACATGATTTTCTCTAGTATGTGTTGATCTCAGAATCGAGCTGGTCCCCGAACAATGGCAAAATGAGCTTAGAGAACTCCAAAGACTCATTCCACATCCTTCCTAATTGCTTCTTGGGTTTGGGCGAATCTTTTTTTCTTATTGCCTTGTGAAGATGGTATGGTCTCCACAAATGTCGCCTATTTAGAATAAATGTCATCTGCAAGGTAATACCCCATTGTATAATTGTGACCAATTATAGTGTAATTAACTTCTGGAGCATGCTCTTCGACTAGTTTTGCGAAGAGAGGGGACCGATGAAGAACATTAATATCGTTGTGAGACCCTGGTAAACCAAAGAATGCATACTAAATCTAAAAATCTTGTGAAGCAATGGCTTCTAGAATGATTGTGGGCTCATGCACATGGTCGGTATACATAAATTGGCATGCTGTAGGGTAATTTTTCCACTTCCAATGCATGTAATCATGCCGGGGAAACCTCTTTCCTCTCCAGTTGCAAGTAATGTAGCCGTATCATTGTCGTTTGGAGATCTTAGGTACTCATCTCCAAAGACTTCAACAACATCTTTGACAAACCTTTTAAGACTCTCAATATTAGTGCTTTTTGTAATCCAAATATAATCATCTATAGCATCCGTTAGTACTCCATAAGCTAGCATTCTAAATACTGTGGTAATCTTCTGCAAAGAAGGTAACTCAAGATGTCTAACACTATCTCTTTTCTGCACGAAATAGTTGTCATGCTCTTCTATAGCTTACACTATGCGAAGAAATAATGGACGAGACATTCTAAACCTGTACGAAAAAGAAGAATGAGCTGTAGAGAAGAGGGTCAACAAAAAAAATTCACTTAATCATATACACTAACTGCAAAACTGCACTGAAATATAGTTGAGCCGTAGGCAGGAGCTTCTGAAAAGTAGTTTTCATATAGCCTAAAATGCCCAGTTTCTCTATCGCGATGAATTTCCCGATGTCTAGGCATAGAACTGCACCAACGTGGAGCATTCATCTGCTCATACTAATTGTGTGCTACGTGTAATGCTGCTAGAATGAGTTTATCGTCGTTGTCATCGGACGACAACGAGGACGAACTCATGAGAGATTTACGACTCATTTGGTTGTACTAGAGGAGGAGGAACAAGGCGAATGGTTTAGAGAAATAGGCAGACGAACTGTCTTGCATATATAGACCTAAAAAATAGTCGTTGAAAATATAGCCGTTGTAATTATGGCCATTACAAATATAGCCATTAGAAATATGGTTGTTGGAAATATAGCCGTTGGAAATATAGTCATTGTAATTATGGCCGTTATAAATATAGCCGTTGAAAATATGGCTATTAGAAATATAGCCGTTGGAAATATAGCCGGTGGAAATATAACCATTGGAAATATAGTCGTTAGAAATATATCAGTTTAAATATAATCGTTAGAAATATTTTGTTAGTTATAAGATATTAATAAAATATAGGTAAGAGAAATATAGGGAATGGGATTTAAGAAATAGGTTGGAGCACGAGACAAAATAGGGAAAGTATCTTTTAAAGAACTTTCCTATATAGAGATACAGGGAACTAATTTTAGAGAATGGGTCGGAGTTGTTCTTAGCTGCTCGTTGCTGCTGCTGCTGTGCACCGGGTGCAACCGCGCAAGAGAAAGAGAGATGGTGAGAGATGTTAGCTGCGAGTCTCGAGGCAAGAAACGAATCGTCATCAACCGATATATAGGTGCTGTCCGCCAACATCTACAATTTCTGATTTCTGCAAAGTCACACCCAACACTACACAGAGAAGGAGGAGGAGGAAGAAGAAGAAGAAGAGGAGGAGAAGAAAAGCGGGATTTCCTGGATTTCATCAAAATTCGAACAAATTCAATCTCAGTATCATGGTTTTTGCTGCAAGGGTAAACTCTATAATCCGTAGACGATGTATGGATTGCAAGAAAATGTGATCGGCATTCAGTCTTAAGTTGGAAGCCGCAAGCTTAATTGTAAAACTGGTATCAATTGGTCCACAATTTTGTAGTAATCCCAAAATAAAAATTGTAGGAGCGTTGTAAGCTTTCCAACGATATTAAGTTTGTTCAAAACGGAGTTCTGAATATAAAGTTGTAACTAAAATTTTGCTAATGTTATACAGTTTTAAAGGGCTGAGATCTGTTGAGCTTAACTATGTGGTCTTAACAATGTAATTAAAATTTAAACTCAAAAGAAATATTGTTAGAAATTTTTTGTAGATGTCCATAGAGTATTCATTTGATTAAATTTAGATACACGAAATTAAAGATGCATAAATAACAGCGAGAGGTTAGAAAAGAGAAGGTACCTAAAATTTATCAAGAAGCTCGATTCATGGTCTTGTCAAGAGGTGTAGTTATAGTTATGATTTCTTATCATCGTATATGTTTTGAGTTAGTGTTAAGAGGAGTTTGGGAGGTTCTAGAGCCGATGCTAGTTCGTTAGATGATCATCGAACTTAAGGTAAGTGCATGACAATTTATCTTGTTATATGGTTGCTAGTTAATGGTTTTTCTTGCGTCCTTGGTTGATGTCTTGTTTGATATTTCTGGATTTGTACGTTATGATTATTTAAGCCAGGTGTTGTGAGAACCACTACATGTTGACTACTTTGAGGTTGGTGAGAAACCTGTCATATGTGAGCTAATCTGATGTTCTTGAGCTAATTCGGTGAGAAACGATAGTGATGAATACTCCATGATGCTCCTGAATTTATTTGTTTTGGTATTCGTTGATTTTGCAGCAAATTGATGTTCAGTTTGGAGTTTATATGTAAAGAAAAAGTGATTCTTGTTCTTAAGGCTTTAAGTTGTACTTTCCTGATTATCATTTACTTACCCTTGCTTTTCTGTAGGCTTTTATTTGGTTTTTGAGGTACATAGAATAACCATATGCATAGGAGGTGGTAGCTCACCTTTATATAGACAGTTCACTTGATTCACATAATTAGCACATGCTAGCTCATTTATTTCATTAAATAGTTGCTTAGTCTTTTAGTCATATATATTATAGTGTTAGAGTCTTGTGATTCTATATAACATATTAGGTGGTGGTGACCAACGTGTTTGTACTTGATATATATATCCTTGGTCAGAGTGTTAATGATACTTATAATTACGGATTGATTATATATTGTGATACTTGTGTTAGATTGTTAATTGTCTGCCGTGGCTGTCCTTACAAACAAAGAATACTCTATAGAAAATTATAATTTTTTTCAAACTTAATCGTCTTTAGTATAGTGTGATAGTATTCCAGGTAGGGTTGATATCTCGGGTGTCACAATTCCACACACGCTAGAATAGCTTATAGGAATTATATGAGATTGTCTATGTCTAAGTTATCTGAGATTTTCTTAATTTTAGGTCACCTCTTTGAGCTTTTGATCAACATCCAACCACATTATCTCCACCTCATTCTATATATAACATCGAACTAAAAATTACAGTAAAGTTTTGTTAAAATCACACACTTCTATGATGTAATTCTTTGCTCGGTGATTGAGATTTTGGAAAATTTCTTGCAACCGAGAACTACAAAACCAATTATATATTTCTATTCTATTCATGTAGGGACATCCAAATTGGAAACTATATTTTTTACTATATGATCTGCTTATTTGTACCAATGACACACCAGGTTCTACGTACCAGTGTGTAGCGATTTTCCAGAAAGGGAATAGAAAATTAATCAATGCTTATACCGACCTTAAGAACATTAGTTAACGTAATTATATTTTTCTCGTTTAAAGTTGTGCTTTAATTACTGATTATTTTCTTAGTACGACATGTAAAGTCTATATCAACCCTGTCTAAGAGATTGATAGCTCAAAATCTCGTACCAAAGAGTACGGAGGTCGAGTCCTCTTCGAGGCAGAAAATGGAGAACTCACCAAGGTGTAAAGTATATATTAGCCATTAAATTGCAGAAAATTAATGGCCTTAAAAATTCTAAAAATATATTAATTGCTCAAAAGAAAAGTTACCAAGGAGAGTGTGTCATTTTACTTGTCACCAACAAAAACATGCCATATATGAAGAAGGATTCATGAATAAATGAACAGTCTCGAAGAAATGTGGATTGTTGTCACAGAAAAAGAAGAAGAATGCGTGGCACTCAATCGAGATAGAAAACAGTGCTGTGACTCAGAGCAGAAGTAGTAGTTTCTTGTTGACAAGAACAAGAAAAAATGAATCAGCTTCTACTGATCAATAGTTCAAGAAGACAGAGTTCAACAAGCTTCTCAAACTCAACAAAAACAATTCATAAGAAAGTGAGCATTGCTTATCCCGAATTCCGCCTAGTATCATCAATCAGTAGGACAAATATCATGTCAAGGACATAATAACCCACAAGACATACTTCGGCGTTCATAATGAAGAAACCCCGCAAAATTTTCCACACTGGAAGCACATCTCTAGTGGTAATAATATCGGCAAAAGTCTCAGCTGAAAAGCTTTTCCAGATAAGCTACACAGAAGATAGAATCTGCTGCTGTTCTAAGAAATGACTACATGACATTACATTGTGTGAGCTCACTTGGAAGCCCTCTTCTGGTACTGGTCTTTGACCCACTTGATGCTGCTGCTAGTCCCGGACTTCACCTTCTGCGCTCCAACCAATGCGGCCGCCTTCGCCTTGACGTAGCTCTCGGATGCTGTAGCCTTAACGTTGCCGGTGACCGTCTTCTTTTCGTGGTTGCCACCGCTGCCACGGCCGCCGCATTTTCATAGCTTCCGTGACCACCGGAGCCCCACTGGTCTGCCCAGGTTGGTGCATCATTCTTGGAACCCATGGGAGAGCTGCAATTGGAACAAGATGGTCGTTCATCAGAAACGTGAGTCAAATAGATTAGCTTTCAATCAGGACAGACATGGAACAGGATTCAGGACGGACTTCCAAAATTATTGGGAAAAATGAACAAACAAAACCTAATTCTTTTCGTGCCAGCAGAACAGCAATTTCTGCAAGCAGACTGCGGTTACAGTATTTGACGAACAGAGTACAAAGAACTCGAGGAAATATTAGCCTCGTCACAGTAAGAACAAGCAAAGAATAGAGTACTGATTGGATCAATGACACAGTACCTAGTAACATCTAAAGGAACAGGTATAAACAATTAGCAGCACTACTGTTAGCAGCACAGAAACTTGAGGAATTGAAAGAGGGGCAAAGAAAATAAACATTTGGGATTTCTAGATTTTTAGGAACCTGTTCGTTGTGTAGATGAGGTGCTTGGCCTTTTTGCTGTAGGGGTAGGCGAGTGTGGGTTACAGACTTCTCTTCTTCTCGGTTTATGCCTTATATATAGTAGTTTATGTATACAAGTTGCAAAAGCAGAAGATCGCCTTTGCTTCCTGCGTTACAAATACAAAAGATGCCGTTGCTTTAATTTCCTTTCAGGAGGGTAGAAAGAATGTCTAGCTGTTCCTGGTATGAATAGAACAATTTCATTGGATCCTCTGAAATCATGAGCTGTCAGCCTGCGTTGCCAATATTGCTCCCCTGTTACAGAGCCAACTGTCTCACTTTCTGCTGCTTCCAGTATTGTCGCTCAAGCCAAATGGACCTTTTCCCCAACGGTAAAGTGAGCTGCAGATGGTGCCAGAATTACCAAGTGCTGAATCCCAATGCCAACTGGCCAGCTGAAGGAAGATTTAAATCTATTAGATGTTACAGCTGGTAACACACGTCTTTTTGTTTAGGAGTACTCACATAGGTCGTTTGTTATGTTAATAACTAAATATCCATGCACAAAAAAATATTATCTTGATAAGTCAATCCGAACCATTAGGCTCAGCCTGCTCTACATCATTGGCTACGCACCACGCTTTGTCAAACTCTTCTGGAGCCAGTGTCACGCCTAGCTATGTCCCTACAGCATAGTCACACTCGGCTGAGCTTATTTCTTACCTATGTCATCATTCATTTTTGTTAGATTTTTTAGGATGGTGGTTAAACTAGGTTGTTAGGAGTTAGTTTGTTGGTTTTTTATTAGAGATACTAGTCGCTAACCCGTGCGTTCGCGCGGGCTGTTACGTGGTTTTATTAGTTATTAAATATTGCTATTGTCTTCTTTAAACTTGGTTGGAATATAGAAATTGAAAAATAGAAAAATATAGGAACTCAATTACAAATATATATTGGATGTAAAACATGGTAAATATAGTAAACATGCTTACATATGTAATTGGAAAACTGCATAATTCCTAATAAGTATACGGCGGAGGATAAATTCCTAATAGTATACGGCAGAGGATAAGTATAACAGCAGAGGAAAATCGCATAAATTCTTAATCGCATAAACTCTACGATATTCACAAAAGAGGATCTGTATCTGACATGCGGCAGTAAACATACATAATATATGATTCGATTCGATTCAAACGTGAACTGCTCATCTCATCCGCAATGACATAATGTAGAAAAATAGATCGCGGGGAGATATCATAGGCCTTGAAACCAGGCCCTCGAGGACTTTCTGCGTAAGTGTTTATTCGTTTGCTTTATGCTAGTGACAGAGTTTCTATCTAATACGACACATACATATCTATGAAAAATATATGACCATCTATTTGGTGGGACCGTGTTATAACAGTTTAGATTACCTAAAATAAGTCTTTACTTATTACTATTCACGGTTCAAATAAAGTCTTTGCTTATTACTATTAACGGTTCAGATTGATTAAAATAAGAGTCTTTGCTTATTACTATTCTTAGAAAATATTAAAGAAATTATAATCACATGGAGTCTCGTTTAATCTAGATCATTATAACTCGGACCCACATAGATGGATGGCTAGATGTTTTTCTTTTTTTTTCAATTAACGTGAGAATTTCTAGAGAGTCTGTAATTAATATAGTAATAGATTTTAGAAATATGAAGAATAGAGGTAGGGATAAACCACCACTGTGACAATCACAGCTCACAATTATAGAATAGTAAAGATAAGATGAAATAAGTTGCACAAAACCTACACCATGCGTCCTACGGGCACATACCGTGTTTCTTTTTCCCCTTTCTGATCTCTACACCACTAGAGATGAGTAATCCAATAGGTTGTATGTAGCACTAGCATAAAAAATAAATACGCCACATTCCATAATTTTGTCATCTCGCAACTATTTCTCTAATGGCCTCGGCGAGAATGTATCCCTTGGACCGGGACTTGAGGTGTAGACGGTGGACCCGAGCTAAAAAAACCTTTATTAAAAATTCACAATATAGGGAGAACATATATACTATGTGATGATAAATAGTACAGTATTCCGTATACGATTCCCTGGACTTTTTGGAATGAGAATACGTATCCGTAAGAATCTCCAGGAGATAAGGTAATCCCCTGTAAGGAGGGAGGACATCCCTTAAACTAGGAAGTTAATCCCGACGTTTAAGGAAGTCAGAGTCCTATTTGGGCATAAGTTCGTATCTGGTACGATTCGGAGACCCCCCCTATAAGAGGATCAGCAATCCCATAGGGGAGGACAAGGTTCGACAGATCTTAGAAGCAATACAAGTCTTTCGAGTCCCAAGAAGCCTAAAGCTTGAAGCCATCCAGAAGCCTTAGTGATTCCCACGAGAAGATCCGCCGCTTCGAAGGAGTCGAGCCCCGCGAAACTAGTCGAAGTAGCCTCCGATTAGGTCTAAACTAGCCACTAACATATACTTCCTTTGTAAGATAATTGTTGATCAATATATACGAACAGGACGTAGAGTTGTTATCCTAAAGGAGGCCTGAACCTGTATAAAAATAGTGTTTCCTTGTCGTCAGATCTCTTGGCCTTGTGCCCTAGAGGTCCCTACCCAACAATAAGTATCTCTATCTCATGATTACCGTAAGATCGGTGGTTTACTAATCGTCGACAGATGGCGCCGACCGTGGGGGCCTCTCCGCTCAAGCCGTCAAGGAAGTGTCGGATGTCAGCAAGATGTGCAACTAGTCGCGATCACCCATGACGCCGACTGCACAGCCCTCCCCGGTTCAACCCGAGGAGGAAGAAGCAGGTTCGGCAGGGGATCCGATCGCTCTCACGCGATGTACCGGGTATTTAGATCTGGGCTTCTATGACAATTTTGGCCAGACAGATTGTAACACCCATCCAAGTATATAAATAAAATTCTATTTTGCCTCATGCATACATGGCATCATCCATGCACAACCTTGCATAAACTTGAATATTAAATAGTTAGGTTTTATAGAATACGTGCATATCTCATTTCAAATTTTAAAACTTTGCAAAATTCTCTTCTCTGCGCTTCATCCGGATGTTTGGTCCGGAACCTCCGGACGCAACCTCCGAGTGACCCGGAATTTCCGGGTGGACTCCGAGCTATATTCCGGGTGAGTCCAGAGAAGAATTTTGGAGTGAGTCGGTCAGTCGGATGTTTGGTCCGGAACCTCCGGGTTCAACCTCCGGGTTGTCCGGATTCCGGGTGGATTCCGAGTCAACTTCCGGGGGAGTCCAGAGAGCAATTTGGGATCCCGGTGCCACCGGAGGTCCAATCCGGAGCCTCCGGGATGAGCATCCGGGTGAACCCGGAACCATCCGGGTGATTTCCGAGTGGAATTCCGGGTGAGTCCAGTAGGGTTTTGGGCTGTGGTTTGTGAAGGCCGGAGGTCCCATCCGGAACCTCCGAGTGCCACGTCCGGGTTACCCGGATTCCGAGTCATCCTCCGGACGGTTTTCCGGGTGAGCGTCCGGTTGTCAGATCTGATCTGCCACGTCGCCACCGCCGTTTGGGGGCGGTGGGCGGTGGTGCCTGCGTGGAGGGCTCGCCGGGGATCCCTATAAAAGCCTCCCCACGGCCCCCTTCACCTCTTTTTCTCCTCCCCACTCAAATCTCACCATTTTCCTTCCTTTTTCTCTCCAAAACAGCACAGCTCCCAGCTTTCTTCATCATCTTCCTCAGCTCCGGCGCCAGCTCCGGCGAGCCAGCGCCGCCACTCCGGTGACCCAGCTCCCTTCCTCTCCTTTCCCTCCTTCTTCCCCAAGCTCCCTTCCCCATTCCTCATTCCCCTTCCTCCTCTTTTCTCAGGTTAAGCTGAGCTCCAGCAGCAGCCATTCCGGGTCATCCGGAATTGCTTCCGGGCTGCATTGCTTCAGTAAGAAGAAGGGTAGAGTAGAGGGGGAAAAGGAGTGAAGCTAGCATTAGGGTTTGAGAGCAAGAGCAGCTGTTGCTTCAATTCCACTCTTGGGTATTTTTTCTCTCAAGAGATATATAGTTTATTTTTGAATAAGTTCATATTTTCCAAACTTTACAAAATGTTCTATTGCTTAATTCAATCTCAATGTTCCGATGAGTTAATGCCAATACCCAACATTTTATTGTATAACAATAGTCTCTTATTTGCACTAATATCTAAACCAACTATTATCAATCCTAAAATCAACTTGAATTCAGTAACTCGTGCATGTAGCTACTAGGGTAACCGCTTCAACTCCTTAAACTTGAAATGAAGCATGCTTTATCGTAAAACCCTAGCATCTCATGTATAGCATTCCATCATGCATACATGCTGGAAACTCATCTTCGTTACCACTTCCTTTCCGGTGTCTCGTGTTGCTTGCGACAGAGCCCGAAGAGGAAGAACCGCAGAACGTTGAGCTCACTCAAGTCTCCGAATCCTACGACGAAGGCAAGCAGAGCTTGTTGCATTCTTTTACCTTTCGTAATTGCGTGTGTGACTGAATGATTGTTTGATATGAGTATTGAAATTGAATTTACTAGCATGCGTAGAGTGTATCGTTGCGTTGAGAACGTCCTTATTGCCCTTTCAACTAAAATTGGTTAAGTGAGTTGGGAGAGCCGAGGGCGTACGCAATGGATACGGTTGGTGTTAATTGAAGTGTTGAAGTGACCCAGGGGTTTGGTGATTAGAATTTGAGATTGGTCACACACCAACCGCATGCCGGAGTGTTACTTCCCTGTCACGCGTGGACATTACCGAGAATTGAGGCTGGGATAGGGGTGAGGTAAGTCTCGATATCACTGGGAGTGAAATGCACTCGCCATATCCAGGGTGATCGATTGTCGGTAATGATCTGAGAGTTGATTGAATGTGATATGAAATGGATTGATAGCCCTCGCGGACGTTAGCGGAATCGATACCGGGAATGATTGAGGTAAGCCTCGATATCACTTGGAGCCTTGCAACCTCCAAGGGAAATGCACTCATCATGTCCAGGGTGATCGTATTGCCGGCAACGGTCCAAGAGGTGGATTGAATTTAATGGGTGTGGGCTACCCCAATGTGATATTCCAATTGTTTTAATTACTTTGTATGCAATTGAATCCTAAAGTTCACTTTGATTCTATCATTTATGATGATGTTATGAACTAGGTTACTATTTTCGATTATGTACTATTTCGATGGAATGGCATCATGTTTAATTCCTGTAGTAGTGAGCATGTGTAGGACATGGAATCAAGCACGAATAAGTCTTGCGAGTACCTTTGTACTCACCTAGGATATTCCTAGACTTTTGCAGGTGAGCCAACTGTTGCGGAGTTCTGTGATGAAGTTTAGTCTAAATGGTTTCCTTGGTCCGCGTTCGACTCGTGGGAATGGTTTGGTTGTTATGCAGTGGTTGATGCACCACTGCGGGGCTTTTGTTGTTTTCCGCTGCATTGTAAATATTCAGTCTTAACTAAATTTACGGTTATCGCCGACTGAAGTGTTTGTAAAGTTCACCCAGAGAACAACTAGTTTAATATAGTACTAGTAGTGCTTGTTTATGGTATACGAGTTGTTATTCAGGCTGCCCATATGCAATGTGTGTATGATATGAAGTGTGTGGGCATGTCGTGGAGAGTTACCGTTGTTCTCCTTTTTACTACGTCGAGCAGGAATCGGTTGAGTGACCCGCTGGCTGAGATGCTGTGCCGGCCAGGCAGGGTGTGGGTGGGTTCTACGGGCTTTCGAGCGACCCACTAGCCTCTGAGCTAGGTTAGGGTGTGGGTAGAATCGCCGGGCTCCTCCGACCTTGTTTTGCGTGGTAGAATACGGGAACGGCTCTAATGTCTCCACCGGGTCAGGGAATCATATGTGGTTTTGGGAAGATTGGTCGCTTCCGGCCGGCTCGCGTTGGTCGGGTGTCGGATCGTCTTGCCTTGGTGTGTACGGCGCAGGTACCGTGCCACCTGGCTGACGAGTCCTTCGGTCCTTGGCGACTTCGCATTCCCTTAATCATATGTAATACCCGGGTCCGTGACAGCTTGGTATCAGAGCCGAGCAGACTGTAGGAAGCCAATTGCAGGTGGGCATTATTTAGGACTCGGCAATGTCGAGAAAACTATTTGCGAAGTAAAAATCTATGTTTAAAATTTAATAAGTAGATTGCTTCTTTATTTCTCATCTTCATCGATCTTAGTTCTAAAGTTTCTTCTCTATTGCGTTTGTTTATGCTTGTGGCTGATCTTGACCTGTTCCTTGTTTGTCAGATGGCTTCTTTTCAGTTGATGCATGCTACCCATGGATTGGATGTCGAAGGGTTTCCGGAGGTGCTTTTGTACATGCTTCGGGAACTCGGATTTCGATATCTCCCAGAATATCTCGTGCATAGGGCTACCCTAGGGTTCGGCATGTATGAGTATCGGGCACGCGTGTTCATTCAACCGCGTGAGAATGACCCTCCTCATCAGCCGCGTTTCTTTAATGGTTATGGAGCAGAGTTAGAATCTGCTGTCCAAGATGCGGCATATTCGGTTATATGCCATCTTCGCTACGAGCTTCCGGGTCTTGCTGAAGGCCCTTTCTCCTTCTTTCCATCGCGAACTCCTATGGAGAACGTGATACCACCTGAAGATTTTACCCAAGAGCCTAACGTGGCACTAGCTCATTTGGGCCGCCTTGTCCGATCTTTGGATGTGGCGTATCGTGCTCGTGGGCTTCGAAACAAGACGATATCGTCACCGTCTCATCATTTCCCTTGAGCTGGCTCGACACCAAGGGAATTTCTTTACACCACCACCACACTTCTGGACCGGGGAAGGCATCTACTCGGTCTATGAAGGAGGTCCGGGGGTGTATCGACTATCCATCAGTGGGCGGAACAGAGATTGGAGTTCATCCTGATGTTCTGCGTCCGCAAATGGCTGTGGGTGGTGTTCGTCGCATCCCCACCGTCACTCCCCAGTTTGGCCATGGAATTTCTTTGTTCCACACCATGGTCCCTCTTCCCACCGACTTGGAGGCAATGGAGATTCGTCGTAATGAAGGATTTCCATATAGCCCATAGTGGTGTGGTTCAGTCTTAGCTTCTGTTTGGGTCGCAATTTTGTGATGTAAAGTTGATCCAAACCCTAATCCTTTAGGTAGCTTTTGGAGGCATGTAAGCGGGTATTGGTGGCTGCCAATTTTGGTACCTTGTGTATGTTTATCTCTCCTCTATGGTGATTTAAACCGCAGCCCCATGTAATGAACTATGCTGAACGTGTTAATACACTTGTGTATTTTGTCAATCGTTCTTACATTCGTTCTATACTTCATTTTCTTCCTGAAAATGTGTATGAATCAATGTAACATGTTCATGAATACCTTGCCTTACTATCGTGGAAAGTTATTTTCCAGCCTCTCGTGTTGTCGTCTCATCGTGTTGTCGAATGGTTGCAACAGGATGGCGTCGGGAACTCGTGGAGCCGGTCGTGCTCGTCGTGATCGCGATGAGGAGGAAGTGCCACCTCCTCCTCCTCAGCAACCAAATATTGCGGATCTGCTGGCAACTCAGAATCGGATCCTTGAACAATTGGTGCGCAATCAGAGCCCAGGAGGTGGGCAAGTTCGTGGTGGTCTGGCTGATTTCCAGCGAACTCAACCAGCCATTTTCGATCGGGCAGATGATCCTTTGGAAGCAGACAACTGGATTCGCACTATTGAGAGAAAGCTTCAGCTGGCTCAATGTGCAGAAGCCGATAAAGTTAGTTTTGCTACTCATTTTCTCGAGGGTGCTGCTGCGGATTGGTGGGATAATTTCCTCGCCATGCAAGCCCCTGGCCATGTCGTCACCTGGGCAGAGTTCCGGACTGGTTTCCGAGCATTCCCATATCCCTGCCGGTGTCATGGCGATAAAGAAGGAAGAATTTCGTGATCTCCGACAAGGTAAAAAGTCTGTGCTGGAGTTCCTTCGTGAATTCAACCACCTGGCGCGTTATGCTCAGCGCGAGGTATCCACAGATGAAGATAAGGTGGAAAAGTTTATGGGCAAGTTGAATGAGGATATGCAAGCTAAACTTGCTACTGTTGATGTGAACAATTTCCAGCATCTTGTGGATAAGGCTGTTAAAGTGGAAGCCAAGGAATCAGCTTTGGATAAGTCTCGCAAGCGCGAGAGGGAGATGCAGAAGTCTGCTGCAGGTAGCTCTCAGAAGTCGCGGGTGTGGCAATCACCACCACCCCGTCCAGTGGGATCGTTCCCGCAAAAGTCGCAGGGTTTCGTTCCTCGTCCTCAGCAACAGGGTTTCCAACCTCGTCCTCAAGGGGGGCAACCGCAGTCTTTTCCTGACCTGAGTAAGGTTCAGTGTTTCAACTGCGGAGGTATGGGACATTTTGCAAGCCGTTGCTCTCGTCCGCGCACAGGGCATGCTTTTGCCCCTAAGATGCAGTCAGGACAGGCAGGTGCAAGTTCTCAAGTTAGGGGTCCAGCTCCTAACAAGGCTCAACCTTCTGGCCGTGGCAGGGTGAATCATGTCACTGCCGAAGAGGCTCAGGAAGCACCCGAGGTGGTTCTGGGTACGCTTCCCGTCAACTCAGCTCCTGCTCTAGTTCTCTTTGATTCCGGGGCATCTCATTCGTTTTATATCCAGCAAATTTGCACATAAGAATCATGTTCCATCATCAGCATTGCATCATCCCCTCATTGTTGCGACACCCGGCTCGGAGTTGAGGACCGAGTTTGTTTGTGAGGGTGTTAAGTTAGAAATTGGTGGAGAAACATTCCTAGCCGATATGGTAGTTCTGGGATCAGAAGGGCTAGATGTTATTCTGGGGATGAACTGGTTAGTCCAGTATAAGGCAAAAATAGACTGTGCCGAAAGGTCGGTTTCTCTTGTTGCCAACTCTGGCAAGGAAGTGAAGTTTGTATCGCCATCCTTGTCAGGGCATCTCTTCGCCGTGTGTGGCACTCATACCGAAGGACTTGAGTCTGTTCCTGTAGTCTGTGAGTATCCAGATGTTTTCCCAGAGGAATTGCCTGGTATGCCTCCTGATCGAGCGGTAGAGTTTGTTATTGATCTTCCGCCTAGGACTGCTCCTGTTTCGAAGCGTCCATATCGTATACCCCCGAATGAGTTGTTAGAGATGAAGAAACAACTCAAAGAGCTTGAAGACAAGGGCTTCATTAGGCCTAGTTCCTCACCGTGGGGTTGTCCTGCCATGTTCGTGAAGAAGAAAGATTCGAGCTTGCGGATGGTAATTGATTACCGCCCATTAAACGAGCTCACCGTGAAGAACAAGTATCCTCTTCCTCGAATCGATGACCTGTTTGACCAATTATCTGGAGCATGTGTCTTCTCTAAGATCGATCTCAGGTTGGGTTACCACCAGATTAAGATCAGATCTGAAGACATTCCTAAAACTGCTTTTACAACTCGTTATGGGTCATACAAATATACCGTTATGTCCTTCGGGTTAACCAACGCTCCTTCCACTTTTATGCAACTCATGAATTCGGTATTCATGGAGTATCTTGATCAGTTCGTGATCATCTTTATCGATGATATTCTCATCTATTCTAAATCTGAACCGGAGCACGAAGACCATCTGGGGAAGGTGCTCGAAAAGCTCCGAGATCATCGGCTGTACGCAAAATTCTCCAAGTGTGAATTCTGGAAATCCCAAGTGGAGTTTCTGGGTCATGTTCTTTCAGCAGAGAGTATCGCTGTAGACCCGAGTAAAGTGCAAGCCGTTCAAGAGTGGAAGCAGCCCAAATCTGTCACCCAAATTCGCAGTTTTCTTGGATTGGCAGGTTATTACCGCCGATTCATCGAGGGTTTTTCTTCCATAGCAAAACCTATGACTGAGTTGTTGAAGAAGGACAACAAGTTTGTGTGGTCAACCAAATGTGAAGAGAGTTTTCAGAAGCTTAAGGAGAAATTGACCACAGCTCCTGTGCTTATCCTCCCGGATATTCACAAAAGCTTTGAAGTCTATTGTGATGCTTCTCGGAATGGGTTGGGGTGTGTGCTCATGCAAGAGGGTCGCGTGATAGCTTATGCTTCATGTCAATTGCGTCCCCATGAAGTGAACTATCCCACTCATGACTTAGAGTTAGCAGCCGTAGTGCATGCTCTCAAAATCTGGCGACACTATCTTATCGGTGCCCGTTGCGAAATCTTTTCGGATCATAAGAGTTTGAAGTATTTATTTACTCAACCAGATCTGAACCTTCGGCAACGGAGATGGCTTGAGCTCATCAAAGATTATGACGTGGGTTTAAATTATACCCCCGGCAAGGCCAACATCGTCGCCGATGCCCTTAGTCGGAAAGCTTATTGCAGCAATACTTTAATTCTTGAGCATCAACCACCACTTCATGTGGAGTTTCAGCGGCTTAATCTTGAGATGGTTGAGCAAGGTTCCCTTGCCTTCTTGGAAGTAAAACCATCCTTAGAAGACCAAATTAAAGCCATTCAAGTTCAAAATGTTGGAATGCAGAAGATCAGGGAGAAAGTGAAGAGTGGTGCTACTACCTGTTTCACCGAAGATGAGCATGGAGTTCTCTGGTTCGGAAAGCGCCTTGTGGTGCCTAAAGACCAGCAGTTGAAGGATTTAATCCTCCATGAAGCTCATAATTCCCCATTATCCCTTCATCCTGGTAGTACGAAGATATACCAAGACATTCGCCGTCGCTTTTGGTGGACTCGGATGAAGCGAGAAATTGCTCGTTTCGTGGCCGAATGTGACGTTTGTCGTCAAGTGAAGGCCGAGCATCAGAAACCAGCAGGCATTCTCCAACCACTCCCTATTCCTGAGTGGAAATGGGAAGAAATTGGTATGGATTTCGTGGTAGGCTTACCGAAATCTCCAAAAGGCAATGACGCCATATGGGTGATTGTGGACCGCCTTTCCAAGGTAGCTCACTTCATCCCAGTGAAGACTACTCATAAAGTGAGTCAGTTAGCTGAGCTGTATATTGCCAGAATCGTTTGTCTCCATGGTGTCCCCGTAAGAATTGTTTCGGATCGAGGCACCCAGTTCACCAATCGATTCTGGAAATGTCTGCATGAAGCTATGGGAACTTCGTTATCCTTTAGCACAACCTTCCATCCTCAAACTGGAGGTCAAGTTGAGAGAACCAACCAAATCCTAGAAGATATGTTAAGATCTTGTGCTCTCACCTTTGGTTCCAATTGGGAGAAGTGTTTACCATATGCAGAGTTTGCTTATAACAACAGCTACCAAACAAGTCTTGGTATGGCTCCCTTTGAACTGCTATATGGCCGAAAATGTAGAACTCCCCTCAACTGGTCTGAGACCGGTGAAAAGCAATTCTTTGGACCGGATGCTATTAAGGAAGCCGAAGCACAAGTTCATCTTGTCCGACAGCGGCTTCGAGAAGCTCAGTCAAGACAGAAGAGTTATGCTGATCCTCGTCGCCGAGAAGTGGTGTTTCAAGTTGGGGATAGTGTTTACCTCAAGGTTATACCATTCAAGGGTGTTCATCGTTTCGGGATAAAAGGAAAATTAGCTCCCCGGTATATCGGTCCCTATAAAGTGTTGGCTAAGCAAGGAGCTGTAGCTTACCAATTGGAGTTACCTCCCTCGCTGTCCAAGGTGCATGATGTTTTCCATGTATCTCAGCTGAAAGCTTGTCATCGCGTCCCCGAAGTCAAGACCAATCCTGAGATAGAAGAGCTCCGTGAAGATCTCACCTATCGGGAGTATCCAGTGCGCATTCTTGAGGAATCAGAACGCACAACCCGTCGTCGTGCCATCAAGTTCCTTAAGGTGCAATGGCACAACCATACCGAAGATGAAGCAACGTGGGAACGTGAAGATTGGCTCAAAGCTGAATTTCCTTTCTTGTTTGCCGAACGTTAGAGATCTCGGGTCGAGATCTTTTTAAGGGGGGTAGGTTTTGTAACACCCATCCAAGTATATAAATAAAATTCTATTTTGCCTCATGCATACATGGCATCATCCATGCACAACCTTGCATAAACTTGAATATTAAATAGTTAGGTTTTATAGAATACGTGCATATCTCATTTCAAATTTTAAAACTTTGCAAAATTCTCTTCTCTGCGCTTCATCCGGATGTTTGGTCCGGAACCACCGGACGCAACCTCCGAGTGACCCGGAATTTCCGGGTGGACTCCGAGCTATATTCCGGGTGAGTCCAGAGAAGACTTTTGGAGTGAGTCGGTCAGTCGGATGTTTGGTCCGGAACCTCCGGGTTCAACCTCCGGGTTGTCCGGATTCCGGGTGGATTCCGAGTCAACTTCCGGGGGAGTCCAGAGAGCAATTTGGGATCCCGGTGCCACCGGAGGTCTAATCCGGAGCCTCCGGGATGAGCATCCGGGTGAATCCGGAACCATCCGGGTGATTTCCGAGTGGAATTCCGGGTGAGTCCAGTAGGGTTTTGGGCTGTGGTTTGTGAAGGCCGGAGGTTCCATCCGGAACCTCTGGGTGCCACGTCCGGGTTACCCGGATTCCGAGTCGTCCTCCGGACGGTTTTTCGGGTGAGTGTCCGGTTGTCAGATCCGATCTGCCACATCGCCACCGCCGTTTGGGGGCGGTGGGCGGTGGTGCCTGCGTGGAGGGCTCGCCGGGGATCCCTATAAAAGCCTCCCCACGGCCCCCTTCACCTCTTTTTCTCCTCCCCACTCAAATCTCACCATTTTCCTTCCTTTTTCTCTCCAAAACAGCACAGCTCCCAGCTTTCTTCATCATCTTCTTCAGCTCCGGCGCCAGCTCCGGCGAGCCAGTGCCGCCACTCCGGTGACCCAGCTCCCTTCCTCTCCTTTCCCTCCTTCTTCCCCAAGCTCCCTTCCCCATTCCTCATTCCCCTTCCTCCTCTTTTCTCAGGTTAAGTTGAGCTCCAGCAGCAGCCATTCCGGGTCATCCGGAATTGCTTCCGGGCTGCATTGCTTCAGTAAGAAGAAGGGTAGAGTAGAGGGGGAAAAGGAGTGAAGCTAGCATTAGGGTTTGAGAGCAAGAGCAGCTGTTGCTTCAATTCCACTCTTGGGTAATTTTTTCTCTCAAGAGATATATAGTTTATTTTTGAATAAGTTCATATTTTCCAAACTTTACAAAATGTTCTATTGCTTAATTCAATCTCAATGTTCCGATGAGTTAATGCCAATACCCAACATTTTATTGTATAACAATAGTCTCTTATTTGCACTAATATCTAAACCAACTATTATCAATCCTAAAATCAACTTGAATTCAGTAACTCGTGCATGTAGCTACTAGGGTAACCGCTTCAACTCCTTAAACTTGAAATGAAGCATGCTTTATCGTAAAACCCTAGCATCTCATGTATAGCATTCCATCATGCATACATGCTGGAAACTCATCTTCGTTACCACTTCCTTTCGGTGTCCGTGTTGCTTGCGACAGAGCCCGAAGAGGAAGAACCGCAGAACGTTGAGCTCACTCAAGTCTCCGAATCCTACGACGAAGGCAAGCAGAGCTTGTTGCATTCTTTTACCTTTCGTAATTGCGTGTGTGACTGAATGATTGTTTGATATGAGTATTGAAATTGAATTTACTAGCATGCGTAGAGTGTATCGTTGCGTTGAGAACGTCCTTATTGCCCTTTCAACTAAAATTGGTTAAGTGAGTTGGGAGAGCCGAGGGCGTACGCAATGGATATGGTTGGTGTTAATTGAAGTGTTGAAGTGACCCAGGGGTTTGGTGATTAGAATTTGAGATTGGTCACACACCAACCTCATGCCGGAGTGTTACTTCCCTGTCACGCGTGGACATTACCGAGAATTGAGGCTGGGATAGGGGTGAGGTAAGTCTCGATATCACTGGGAGTGAAATACACTCGCCATATCCAGGGTGATCGATTGTCGGTAATGATCTGAGAGTTGATTGAATGTGACATGAAATGGATTGATAGCCCTCGCGGACGTTAGCGGAATCGATACCGGGAATGATTGAGGTAAGCCTCGATATCACTTGGAGCCTTGCAACCTCCAAGGGAAATGCACTCATCATGTCCAGGGTGATCGTATTGCCGGCAACGGTCCAAGAGGTGGATTGAATTTAATGGGTGTGGGCTACCCCAATGTGATATTCCAATTGTTTTAATTACTTTGTATGCAATTGAATCCTGAAGTTCACTTTGATTCTATCATTTATGATGATGTTATGAACTAGGTTACTATTTCGATTATGTACTATTTCGATGAAATGGCATCATGTTTAATTCCTGTAGTAGTGAGCATGTGTAGGACATGGAATCAAGCACGAATAAGTCTTGCGAGTACCTTTGTACTCACCTAGGATATTCCTAGACTTTTGCAGGTGAGCCAACTGTTGCAGAGTTCTGTGATGAAGTTTAGTCTAAATGGTTTCCTTGGTCCACGTTCGACTCGTGGGAATGGTTTGGTTGTTATGCAGTGGTTGATGCACCACTGCGGGGCTTTTGTTGTTTTCCATTGCATTGTAAATATTCCAGTCTTAACTAAATTTATGGTTATCACCGACTGAAGTGTTTGTAAAGTTCACCCAGAGAACAACTAGTTTAATATAGTACTGTAGTGCTTGTTTATGGTATACGAGTTGTTATTCAGGCTGCCCATATGCAATGTGTGTATGATATGAAGTGTGTGGGCATGTCGTGGAGAGTTACCGTTGTTCTCCTTTTTACTACGTCGAGCAGGAATCGGTTGCTTGTGAAAATATTTTTGTTGAATTCTACATATCTTATTTGATTTATGAGATTTTCCTCTGAATTTTTAGATGTGATTTGATATTTCTTTGGCTTTTATTTCTTTTCCCTGTCTTTTTTGGAAATCCGAGAATTAAAGAAAAATAAAAATAAAAAGAGAAATCCTTCTTCCCCTCCTGGGCTACGCGCTGGAGGCCCATCTTCTTTCCCCGCCGGCCCGTGGCCGGCCTACCTCTCCCCACCCGAGCTAGGTTGCCACCGGGCCCTGCCCCCTCTCCTCTTGGGCTGCTGCCTGGGCCGACCCAGCTAGGCCAGCCAGGCCGTTGGCCCGCTCGCCCCTCCTGGGCTGGCTCCGCCACGGGCTGGCCAACCAAGCCAGGCCAGCTGTGGCCAGGCCGGCTGCAGCCGTGCCGTGCCGCCCGTTGCGCGCAGTGGCCAGCCGCACGACGCGCACGTGGCGCCTGACGAGCGGCCGAACTGCCGCCGCCGTTTCTCCCGCGAGCGTGCGCACGTGCAACTTCGCTGCTCTGTCCTCTATAAATAGCCATTGCACTCCTCATCTAATCTCTTTCCCTACACTTCATGTTTCTACACGGGCAAGTTATTCAACAGAGTAAAAAAATAGGAGATCAATCGCCGGAGCATCGCTGGAGTACGACCGGAGCACATCGTACCGCTGCTTCCACGTCACCATCAACTCCCTGATACTACCACATGTTTCATCGTGAGCCTCTTCTTCGTCCTCTCAAATTATTTTCTATTTCTTCCCTGTCATTGCCCAACTGAGCCATGCAGGTGTGGTAGACCAGCAGCAGACTCCATGCACACATACAAGGATCAATCAATCGATCCATCACCCCATCTATACAACGTGCACATCACATCTCCAATCTAACCCTCTTGTAAATTCAAGCTCTTACCAAACCTGAGATCTTAGGGTCAAACTTGGGTAATTAGGACCCAATGAATCCACTGGTGCAGCCGGATTTTGAATCCGACCGTTAGTTTTTAAATCCATTCCAATTCGGATTTTCTTCGACCAAATTTTGAGCTAACTTTGTACTGGATGCAGATTTCAAAATTATTTATTTTCTAGTAGGTTACTAGCATGTGTAGGACCTTACCTGAAATTTTTCATGATTTAGGAGCTATGCATGATTTTAGATAAATTTTTTTGTCTCTGTTTTAATTATTAAAAATAGAAATACCTTCTGTTTTTATAATTTAATTTTTGTTTTGAGTTGTACATACTGTTAAGCCAATTGTGGAAAATTTTGGTAAAATTCTGGTACTGTTTGATCATACTATTAATTCGTATACTAATTCTAGATGTTATTCGCGTACCAAATAGTAGTCTATTTATTATTACTAGTAAGTGTGCACGTGCAACGCACGTCTCAACTAATTATAACCATAAAAAATTATAAATTATACTCCCTCCGTCTATCAATTTAAGGTGTATTTATCTCACGCTCTGTAGGCACGAGACGTCCTAAAGTACCCTATTAACTATGCTCATCATGTGAGTAATCCCGATTAGCATGCACTGGAGTCAGCCGTGATTGCCAATGGAAACAAGCATGCATGCATGGCAAATGAAACTGCATGGTGATTTGCATGCAAATCTGATGCATGAGAGAAGACATATTTTTTGCTGCAAAAATAGACATGCAATTAGCCAAAATTTCTCTTCCAAATCTGACACACGATTAGCGATAATTTTCCTTCCAAATCTGACATGTGATTAGCGAAAAGCAAACACCAAAACACTCAACCCATTTTCTTCGCGGCAGCCTCCTCGTCGCCTTCATCTTCAACCAAGGAATCCATGAACTTGCCGTCGCCATGATCCGCGAACTCGCCATCGCTGTGCTCCGCTCGCCGTCTAGTGAGTCAACATCGTCGTCACCGAAGTCCACGATGTCGTCGCCGTGCTGCGATGTCGTCGCCAAATTCCACGACGTCATCGTTGTGCTCCGCCAAGCCGTCTAGCGAGTCCATGATGCCGTTGCTGCGCTCTACGAACTCGCTGTTGCCGTGCTCCACAAACTCGCCATGGCGGAGCTCCTCGGCGGTGGTCGAATTCATCTAATGCTAAGCGCAGATTTCCCCCTGCACTCTTCCATCTGCATATTAGAGATGTAATTAATTCCCCATAACCTGAGGCGACTGTGTCTATGCTTGCCTCTGTCGATCAATGTGAGGGGAGGGCAAGGGGAGGGGCGAAATGCAACGCACGTCTCGACTGCATGCATTTTTTAATTAAAAAGGGCCATGTAAGTAATGTTGTCGTCTTTTACTAATGAAGACGTGCATTGCACATGCACGCTTATAAAAATTATAATTTTAAAATTTTAAATCGAGATGTTCATAGTACAATTTTGCCAATTTTTGTAAAAGACAATAGTAATCAAGTACACACAATGCAATCGTATTGCTCAACGTTTACCACGCTAAATATGAACTCCTTTCTAAATTATAAAGTTGTATCTACTCTGATATAATCCTAAAAACTTTTGGAATTCTAGATGTTTGCCAATGTGGAAAATTTTAGTAAAATTCCGGTACTGTTTGATCATGCTATTAATTCGTATACTAATTCTAGATGTTGTTCGCGTACCAAATAGTAGTCTGTTTATTATTATTATTTCTGCATAATTTAAAAATCTTGCTACAATAATTAGTAACACTTGAACTAGGTACTGGGTAATTAATTCTAAAAGGTCTACCTCTAAGTTTCACAATTGTATGATATTTTCATGAACATGGGAATATGTGCAAACATCGACAATGTCAAAATGCACCCGTGTCATTAATTTTATTTTCATCGTTCAACCATGACATGCCTTGTATTAATATTATGGATAGGATAGTATCTAATTTTTATATGACATGTTAGCATGATTAAAACTTTATTTTGTTGATTAATAATTTTATCAATTAAATAGTGCGAATAAATGTTTTTATATTAATGTAAGAAATGATTAAATATTATTTCTATCTATATTATTACTAATTAATATTTCAGAATAGAGTAGAGATGATGCTTAGCCATGCTTAATTATCCCTAGGCTGTTTTTATCTTGCCTCTGATCTTCGGATCATTGTTATGATTATTGAAACTTGTTGAGCTCGCTGAGCTAGGGCCGGATGCCCGTTGTTGTTTCCCTCTCTCTCTCTATTCTATCCTTTTCTACTCTGGGTGAAACTTACCATTGAAAAGGTGCGGGTGACAGCTGAATCATGAGTTGAAGGAGCAGATGGTCGTTTTTCATGAATTGAGGAAACCATCGGTCCTCCGTATCGAATAAGGTCAAATTCATGATGTTGAGAAGTGTGAAAACAGTACGACCACATGCTATATGGGCACTGTCTTGGTCAAGTAGGTTAGTCGAGTCTCGGTGTGGACATCACCGTACTGCAAAAGGGTGGACGTAGCTACGAGGACCTCGGCACAGATGGGAGGCCGGAGGGTGGGGACGTACTCTCAACTCCGTGTCAGACCCGGTGGGCATGTTGCATCGGGAGGAGATTAGCTAAAAGGCCTCCTCACGATCTCCCTGCCGGTACACCGATGGGTGTGTACTACGCTGGCGACGGTCAGTGGCAACAAGACGAGGTTGTGTCATGTGGGTAAACTGTACAACCTCTGCAGAGTGTTAAACTAATCTATTAGCCGTATCCATGGTCACGGATGTCACATAACTCATTCCTGATAAAAAGACCTGTCCTTCTCCCCCTTGCTAATTCCCTCTACCCCAGTTCTGAAAATGTGAAAAGGTGGTTGGAACCTATGGAAGAGTTTAGGCCGGATGCCTTACCCGCATGTATTGGTCGTGGACCCTCTCATTGATATGGAAACCCCTGCAATAAAAACTTGATTTTATATCAAAGTCGCCCTTGAAATTATTGTAGTATTAAACCCTAAAATGCTTTTATGCAAAATAGCCATACAGCCTTCCTGATACGGAGGGCTCCCGATCTTCACGATTTGGACAAGGATAGCTAGCTAAGCCTAGATGGAAACCCATCCCAACAACAAACTCCAACGAGAAAGCCTTTGGGGAACTAGGAACCAAATCAACCAAGCTCTCAATTGAATGCCACGTTTACCACTCGGAGGCACGTGCCGATCTGTTCAATTCAAAGGAAAGAAAGGCCTAAGGTGGAACTCCCAAACCTAGAGGGATAAACCCTAGATTAGGAGCTAAGCTCACTTTTAGTCTTAACAATCAGTCTAATCTGGATTAGGGTTTGGGTACGGGTATTTATAGCCCTAACCCCGTAACCCTTGAGGGCTAAGCCAAGTCCTTACATGGGCCTCGGCCCGTTACTATGCGCAGACAGTACGCCTGGACATTCCGGGGTAACTTGTCCGGAATGTCCGGCCGTAGGGCCCGGACATTCGGGGGTAAGTTTTTCGGAATGTCCGAACGTCTTGTTCAGTGGACGTCCGGAGGGTCGGAGTTGGCGCTCCGGGCAGGGGTCATCCCGAGTCTCCGGGTCTAGGGTCCGGAGTGTCCGGGCGTGGAGTTGGAGGCGTTGTTCTCGGCCACTCTCCCGGAGTGTCCGGGCTTGGTGCCGGAGTATCTAGGCACCATCCCGAGAGGAGCACATTCCTGGCGGGGGACGTCCGGAGACTCCGGGCTTGCCCGAAAAGTCCGGGTGTCTTGTGGGATCTCGGTGTCTCCGGGATTGGGTCATCTGGAGTGTCTGGGTATCCTTGTCCGGAATGTCCGGACATGCTTCCCAGGCAGCATCCCAAGTCCTTCCTTCCCTTAGCGTCGCTTCACTTGGTCGTTCCTTCACATCTAAGCAAGCAAAGAGTTGAAGCATCAGGTAGTATACCATTCGACCTCAGATCAAGTGGGAAGGAGTCAAGGAATAGAAACACCTCGTGTTGGATAGCCTTAGCTCGAGCTCTTGTCATTGGACCACGAGAGTTTGGAGGTGGACTTGGTGGATTGGAATGAGCCGTGGTATCTTCACCCTTGGTGCAGGAGATGTCTGCATCATTCCCCCCTTCTTGAAAAGGAGTCGACCTCGACTCCAAGTCATTGTAGCCCTGGAAGGGTGAAAGGTCCGCGATGTTGAAGGTGTTGCTCACCGAGTACTTGTCCGGTGGAAGATCAATCTTGTAGGCGCTATCGCCGATGTGTTGAAGCACTTGGAAGGGACCATCTCCGCGAGGCTTGAGCTTGGAGTTACGTTCTTCCGGAAATCGCTCCTTGCGGAGGTGAATCCACACAATATCACCGGGGTCAAACACCATCTTTTTCTTGCTTTGGTTGACTTTATTGGCGTGACGAAGCACTTGTGAAGACGGTGACCATAGCCGCTACCTGCGACGGACTATGGCCCACCCCCGCCCCGTGCGACCAGCATACGACGCAATGCGTATGGATCACCACGGCCTAATGGAGGGATCACGATTCCAAACACATACGCCTTACGCGTATGACTCACTTTGGCAATGGACCGTACATTCACTTTGCACTTCACTTGAATCAAAAGAAAATAACGAGTTCCTCCATATGCAACCATCCACACTCCCCATTCAACATACACGCATGACAGACGGGAGGTGGGAGCGTATGTTGGACAGCAAGAAATATCATCACACAAACTCTACAATATGATAATAGAACTAGCTGCCCACTTAGTGAACTTTAGAGGTACATCAGTCGGCGATAACCATAAATTTAGTCGGGACTGAAATATTTACAATGCAGCGGACAACAAAACAAAAGCCCACAGCGGTGCATCAACCGCTGCACAAAAGCCAAACACACCCCTGAGTCGAACTTGAACCAAGGAAACCATCGAACTAAGCATCATCATAAAACTCTGCAACGGTTGGCTCACCTGCAAAAGTCTAGGAATATCCTAGGTGAGTACAAAAGTACTCGTAAGACTTATTCGTGCTTGATTTCATGCCCTACACATGCTCACTACCACAGTAATTAAACATGATGCGTTTCCACCGAATCAATACATGATAAACGTTATGATATTGCCCTTGGCATAAGCATAAGTGGTAGAGTCAAAGCATGGTTCAGGTTCCACATGAATACAAGGATAACTACGATAATTAGAATATCACACAGGGGTAGCCCACACCCCGTTGAAATTACAGGTTCATCACAACATCAAGTTCAGACAATCTCTCGAACCGTTACCAACAATGCGACTACCCTGAGTATAGTGAGTGCATTATCCCCGGGAGTTTGCAAGGCTCCAGGGCCTGAGACTTACCACAACTACACCCCGGCATCGATTCTCGATAACGTCCACGCGTTAACAGGAAAGTGACACGGGAAGTCACCTCTGGTTGGTATGGCAACAAAAATCTACTTACTCCTAGGTTGCCCTGATGAGGACATCTCCCACGCTATCATCCAAGGACCAATCACCCGTTCCCGTGCCCGACTTTAGAGATGCTTTTGAAAACTGTAGAGAGGGTCGAACATGGAATAAGTATGTGCTGAATGAAGGATTATTATATCGTGCTAACAAGCTATGCATCCCAGCTAGCTCCATTCGCCTTTTGTTCTTACAGGAAGCTCATGGAGGTGGTTTGATGGGACACTTTGGAGTGAAGAAAATAGAAGACGTGCTGTCCACACACTTCTTTTGGCCAAAGATGCGGAGGGACGTCGAGCGCTACGTTTCACGCTGCACTACATGCAACAAAGCTAAGTCACGCTTAAACCCCTATGGTCTTTATATGCCCCTTCCTATTCCTAGTGTTCCTTGGGAGGATATATCGATGGATTTTGTCTTAGGATTACCTAGGACAAAGCGGGGGAGGGATAGTATATTTGTGGTGGTGGATCGATTTTCTAAAATGGCACATTTTATACCCTGTCATAAGAGCGATGATGCTACAAATATTGCTGATTTATTTTTCAGGGAAATCATTCGCCTCCATGGAATTCCCAACACCATTGTTTCCGATCGGGATGTGAAGTTCTTGAGCCACTTTTGGAGAAGCTTATGGAGCAAGTTGGGGACTAAGTTGTTATTTTCTACTACATGCCACCCACAAACCGATGGACAAACGGAGGTTGTTAATCGTACCTTATCCACAATGTTGCGGGCTGTTTTGAAGACAAATTTAAAGATGTGGGAAGACTGTTTACCTCATGTGGAGTTTGCATATAATCGATAGGTACATTCTACCACCAAGGTGAGCCCTTTTCAGGTAGTGTATGGATTTAATCCACGTGCACCCATTGATCTTTTGCCATTGCCTACTTCTAAACATGTGCATTTGGATGCTAAAACACGTGCTGATTTTATTCTGAAAATCCATGCAACAACTAAAGAGAACATTGAAAAGATGACCAAAAAGTATAAACTTGCTAGTGGTCAGGGTAGGCGCCATTTATCCTTTGAACCAGGCGATCTTGTTTGGTTACACTTGAGGAAGGATAGATTTCCAGAACTAAGAAAATCCAAATTGATGCCTCGAGCTGATGGTCCTTTTAAGATAGTTAGGAAGATTAACGATAATGCATACAAGCTTGAGTTGCCTGTAGGTTTTGGGGTTAGTCCCACTTTTAACATTTCAGATTTGAAGCCTTATTTGGGAGAAGAAGATGACCTTGAGTCGAGGACGACTCCAATTCAAGAAGGGGAGGATGATGAGGACATCTCCCACACAATCATCCAAGGACCAATCACCCGTTCCCGTGCCCGACGACTTAATCATGAGGTGCGTTCGTTTCTTACTATCCATAATTATGTGGCTAAGGATGGGATGCTACTTAATGGTGATATTTGATTCTTAGGAACATGGGAGAAGCACCACTGGACCAGCCACAAGAGGATGAGGCGCCACCCCAAGTCAAGTCGGACTCCACTTCAACTTCGAATTCGGTTCGGTTTTCAGCAGACAGCACCTACATAAATGGGGCATAACTTTCTCATACGGAGTCCGATTGAAGAGTTCTTGTATGCGTTAAAAAGCTAACAATGACACCTTTCTAATGGATCTGAAGCCACGTTATGAATAATTACAGAGACATTGAAATTGTCAGAACAAGTCGTCAGGTGCTGCGACACCGTTTTGGGCCACTTCGGGCCTTGTTTTCGTTTCGGGTTTTAAGTCCAGGTTTAGGGTGAAACTCTCAGAAACCCTAGGTATAAATACTTGGTAGCCGTCATTGTTTAGGGTGGGTTTTGCTTAGAATTATTCTGCCATCGCAGTCTCGCTGATTTCATCAGTTTGTATAACCCCACTTCGAGTAATCAACAATCATCTCGTTTGTGAGATTGCTTCTACTGTGTTCTTGCTTGTGTTCTCGATTCACATGCAGGGATAAGCCTTCTTGGCGAGGTCAACCGCGTGTGCGCGTGGTTGATAACCAACGGAGCCGTGGTATAGCGAACGCAGGGTTCGGATCAGTTCTGATTGGAAGCCGGGTCGTCAACGTCGAGTTCTCCACAATCGTGATTATCCCTTCCTGACGGAAGATCGGGCACCCCCGTGTGCATCAGAAACCCCTAGGTATAACTACTCTTTAGCCGTCATTGTTTAGGGTGGGTTTTGCTTAGAATTATTCTGCCATCGCAGTCTCGCTGATTTCATCAGTTTGTAGAACCCCACTTCGAGTAATCAAACAATCATCTCATTTGTGAGATTGCTTCTACTGTGTTCTTGCTTGTGTTCTCGATTCGCACGCAGGGATAAGCCTTCTTGGTGAGGTCAACCGCGTTCGCGCGTGGTTGATAACCAACGGAGCCGTGGTGTAGCGATCACAGGGTTCGGATCAGTTCTGATTGGAAGCCGGATCGTCAATGTCGAGTTCTCCACAATCGTGATTATCCCTTCCTGACGGAAGATCGGGCACCCCCGTGTGCATCAAGTGGTATCAGAGCTTCAGTTGCCCGTCAGGTATCATTGTATCCAATTAGTTTTGTCAGGTATCAGGTATCATGCCCTCACCTCCAATCAATACCAACTTTATTCCCGTGCACCCCCTCGGCTCTCACATCTCACCTTAACAGGTTGAGTTAATCGGGCAACAATGGAAGTTCTCAACATAGCGATACACCTACGCATGCTAGTGTGCTCAATTTCAACATACGATTCAAACAAGCATTCACGTGTATACATAATTACGGAGAATAAAGGAATGCAACAAGCTCTGCTTGCCTTGGTCGTAGGATTCGGAGACTTGGGTGAGCTCAACAATCTGCGGTTCTTCCTCTTCGGGCTCTGTCGCAAGCAACACGAGGCACCGGAAAGGAAACAACGAAAGAAATGAGCTCCAGCATGTATGCATGACGGAAAATGCTAGACATGAGATGCTGAGGTAGTTTGTGGATGTTAGGGTTAAACATTGTTATTTACGACAAGTGGTTTTGTCCTAGGTATTCCATGAAGACATTGTTTCAAAGAATACAATTACTACAGTTAGAGTTAGTTGGTTTGGATTCATGTGGATGTTAGCTAAAATTTGAAAATTGGTATCAAAGGGAGATTGACATTACATAAAGGGAATTTAATTGAGGATTAGCTGCAACTTTTGAAGAATACATTTTGCATCAAGTTGTGGGAAATGCTATAAGGGTTTCAAACATATAGACCTTGCTTTAGCTGAAAACACAAACAAGAAGATACAATTTTTGTTAGAAATTTACCCAAAATAAATGGAATATCCTCAAACTGCTAACTCTGCCCCAAACCCAAAACTGCTAGCTTCACCCACTTTCTACCCCCAATCTGCCCTTCTTCTTGCTGAGGTGGTGCAGCCCGAAGAGGCTCCGGATGGACCGAACTAGCTGCAGCTGGGAGCTCGGCTGGACCTGGGAAAAAGGAGAGAAGGGAGGTGAGGAAAGGGGAATGGGAGCTCGGGGAGGAAGGAGGGAAGGGAGAGGAGAGGAGCAAGCTCACCGGAGAGGCGGCGCTGGCTCGTCGGAGCTGGGCACCGGAGCTGAAGAAGATGGCGCCGGCTAGAGAGCTGCGCACGGGAGGAGAAGAAAATAGGAGGGGATTTGGCCGGGGAGGAGAAAAAGAGGAAGAGGGGGGTCCTGGCGGGCTTTTATAGGGAGACCGGCGAGCTCTCCACGGAGGCTCCACCGCCCACCGCCCCCCAACCAGCGGTGGCAACGTGGCGGCCGAGACCCTGACATTCGGGTGCTCACCCGGAAGTAGCCCGGAAATGGCCCGGAGTCGGGCAGCCCGGACGTACCACCCGGAGGTTCCGGAGTGAACCTCCGACCTTCACAAAACGACCGCTCACCCTCTCTGGACTCTCCCGGAAATCAATCCGGAGTCCAGCCGGAATCTGGGCTCACCCGGAGGTTCATCCCGGAGGCTCCGAATGGGACCTCCGGTTGCACCGGGATCACCCACATGCTCTCTGGGACTCCCTCGGAAAATAGCTCGGAGACCATCCGGAATTTCCGGACAGCCCGGAGATTCAGCTCGGAGGTTCCGGATCGAACCTCCGACCAGACAGCTCTCGCTCAACCCTCTCTGGACTCATCGGAAATCAACTCGGAGGCCACCCGGAATTTCGAGCACCCCGGAGGCTCCGTCCGGAGGTTCCGGACCAACTTCCGGATGAACACAGAGAGCTAAAACTTGTACATAATAGTATTGTTGGAAAATAAGACCAAAAATAAGTTTGGGTTTTGGTAGGTATCCAAATAAGTTGATTGGTGTTAATTTACAAGAATTGAGTTTTAAGGATGAGATATGTACATATTCTATAAAACATAACTTTTCAACATTCAAGTTTATGCAAGGGTTGTGCATGGATGATGCCATGTATGCATGACGAACGCAAGAGCTTATTTATAGGGTAGAATGGGTGTTACAAAACCTACCCCCCTTAAAAAGATCTCGACCCGAGATCTCTAACGGTCGACAAACAAGGATGGAAACTCAGCTTTGAGCCAATCTTCGCATTCCCACGTAGCTTCATCTTCAGTATGGTTGTTCCATTGCACCTGAAGAACTTGATGGCACAGTGACGGGTTTTGCGCTCAGATTCATCGAGAATGCGCACTGGATATTCCCGATAGGTGAGGTCTTCGTGTAGCTCTTCTATCTCAGGATTGGTCTTCACTTCGGGGATACGATGACAAGCCTTCAGCTGAGATACATGGAAAACATCATGTATCTTGGATAGCGAGGGAGGTAACTCCAATTGGTAAGCTACGGTTCCTCGTTTGGCCAACACTTTATATGGACCGATGTAACGGGGAGCTAGCTTTCCTTTTACTCCGAAGCGATGGACACCTTTGAATGGTGTAACCTTGAGGTAAACGCTGTCTCCAATTTGAAACGTAACTTCTCGGCAGCGAGGATCAGCATAACTCTTTCTGCCTTGACTGAGCTTCTCGAAGTCGTTGCCGAATAAGGTGAACTTGAGCTTCAGCTTCTTTAATGGCATCCGGTCCAAAGAATTGTTTTTCACCGGTCTCAGACCAGTTGAGGGGAGTTCTACACCTTCTGCCATACAGCACTTCGAAGGGTGCCATACCAAGACTTGCTTGGTAGCTGTTGTTGTAAGCAAACTCTGCATATGGCAAACACTTCTCCCAATTGGAACCAAAAGTGAGAGCACAAGATCTCAACATATCTTCAAGGATTTGGTTTGTTCTCTCAACTTGACCTCCAGTTTGGGGATGGAAAGCTGTGCTAAAGGATAACGAAGTTCCCATAGCTTCGTGCAGACATTTCCAGAACCGATTGGTAAATTGGGTGCCTCGATCTGAAACGATTCTCACAGGGACACCATGGAGACAAACAATTCGGGCAATATACAGCTCAGCTAACTGACTCACCTTATGAGTGGTCTTCACAGGGATGAAGTGAGCTACCTTGGAGAGGCGGTCCACAATCACCCATATTGCATCGTTGCCCTTTGGAGATTTCGGTAAGCCTACCACGAAATCCATACCAATCTCCTCCCATTTCCACTCGGGAATAGGGGAGTGGTTGAAGCATGCCTGCTGGTCTCTGATGCTCGGCCTTCACCTGACGACATACGTCGCATTCGGCCACAAAACGGGCAATTTCCCGCTTCATCCGAGTCCACCAAAATCGGCGGCGAATGTCTTGGTACATCTTCGTGCTACCAGGATGAAGGGATAGCGGGGAGTTATGAGCTTCATGGAGGATTAAATCCTTTAGCTGCTGGTCTTTAGGCACCACAAGGCGCTTTCCCGAACCAAAGAACTCCGTTCTCATCTTCGGTGAAACAGGTAGTGGTACCGTTCTTCACTTTCTCCCTTATCTTCTGCATCCCAACATTTTGTACCTGAACGGCTTTAATTTGGTCTTCTAAAGATGGTTTCACCTCCAAGAAAGCAAGGGAACCCTGCTCAACCATCTCAAGATTAAGCCGCTGAAATTCCACATGAAGTGGTGGTTGATGCTCCAGAATTAAGGTATTGTTGCAATAGGCTTTCCGGCTAAGTGCATCGGCGACGACGTTAGCCTTGCCGGGGGTATAATTTAGACCCACATCATAATCTTTGATGAGTTCAAGCCATCTCCGTTGTCGAAGATTCAGATCTGGTTGAGTAAATAAATACTTCAAACTCTTATGATCCGAAAAGATTTCACAACGGGTATCGATAAGATAATGTCACCGATTGTAGTGACCCTATTCTCAAATACGAGGTCAGTGAAAATTTTCATGAACAACAACGATTTCTTTTGTTCGCATGCATGCATATAGATACTTTAAAATGATTTCGATTAAAAACCCTAACATGCGCCCTTACGGCTAACGTGAGATCGGACACCGAAACTAATGCCACTAAAACTTATGATTCTAAAATTCGTACATGTTCCTAACCTCCCAGCTATCCCAAGAACGTTAACAAGTCCATTGAAGATCACTTGTACATCCAGACCAATCATTTTCGGGAATGGCTCACCTCGGATAAATATGGAAGAAGCTAACCGAGTTAACCCCTCTCATCCCATATCAATGAGATGTTACATTCAACAGTTGATCGCCATATTGACCTCCAGTCCAACGTTTGAAAAATAGTTGAAGATATAATTCGAGTACCTAGGGTTCAAATTCATTCTTGGGCCGTGCTACTAAAGCGTTAAAATATTGCAACTAAACTAGGGTTATAGATTTTTGTTGACTAACTTTAAAACAGCAAGAAAAATCAACACAAAATAAAAAGAAGGAAAATCCCTCCTGCCGTGGGACCCACCCCTGCAGAACTTTCTCTCTTCCTTTTCTTTTCTTCACCCGTGGCAGCACCCTTGCTCCACCTGGCAGACAACTCCTTACCGCAGTTTCCCTTTTCTTCTCCACGCAGCTCAACAGGAGCCATTCCTCATTTCTCCTTGCTCCACCGAGTTCTTCAAAGTCCCCCAACCATACCTTCTTCTTCCTCCCCCAAGATCCCCTTCAAAACCAGGAAATCAGGCCATGCATGCTATACCACTAAACTCACCACCCTCTGAGCTTTCGATTCATCTAAAAATCCTCCGCATGCAGGAGCTCCTCAGGTTCTCAGGAGCAGGCTCACAGCGCCGCCCCCTTCCTGCCCCGTGGCCGCGCGCCGCCGCTCCAAGCCCGCCGCCGGCCGCCCGTGGCTCCTCCGCCCCTGCTCCCGCCGCCGTTTTCCTCACCACCTCCCGGCCGAGCAGGCCCCATGGCGCGTCGCCGCACTTCCCCCATCAGCGCCGCCCGTCCTCAAGCTCTGCCCACGGGATCGAGCACCGGAGCGCTGCCCTCGAGCCCTCCCAGCTGCCGCGCCTCGGCTCGCCTGCCGCGCCGGAGCTCCGGGGGCCGCGCCGCGCCGTCAACCCCCGTGCCCGAGCTCGCCTCCCCCGGCTCCGCCAGCTCTCTGCCGCGCTGCCGCCGTCAGCAACCACCGCCGTCGCCAGCCCGCTCGGGTCGCCACCGACGGGCCCAAGCCCGCCGTCGATCCAAGCCACCTCCGGCAGCTCCCGCCTCCCCAGTCCCTTTGTCGCGCCCGCATTCCCCCCCCCTTGTTTGCTTCTTTGCTGTGCCACGGCAGCCAGCTGCCGCTGCCAGCTGCCCTCCAACGCCCACTGCTCCACCCGCCGTTCTGTGCTCCCCCAACTCCGGCGACCCGACTCCGTAGACGAGCTCGCCGTCTGCCTCAGCTCCGCCCCGATGGCCACCCACTCCTGCCGCACGAGCAAGCCTACTCCCCCACCTCCGGCTTCCTCCCCAAAACCGAGCTGCTCACCATGTGCCTCGCTGCCAGTGGTGAGCACCCTCTCAATCCATTTCCTTTTTTTTTGTATCTTGTGAAGCATTTGGTTAAACACCGTCTGATGGTTGCTTGAGCACCAGTGTGTGATATTTTAATTTCAGATGTAATCCTTTTAGCACATCCCTAACAAGAGTGGACGTGCCCCAGCGAATGACCATGTTAGCATGCTTAGGCATGTCTTGGGCGTTAATTTTGCTTCCCCAAGTGACTGCAAATCATGTGCAGATGTATAAGTTAAAAATGTTCTATTGTTTAATCAAAGTCAATCTGCTGGGATTGGGTTATCATGCTTGTTCATAACCTAGTGCAGGAATAGCTAAATTACGCCATCTGTTTAAACCAAGAACTACCATATCGGCTAGAAATGCCTCTCCGCCAATTTCTAGCTTAACACCCTTGCAAACAAGCTCGGTCCTCAACTCCGAGCCGGGTGTTGCAACAATAAGAGGATGATGCAATGCTGATGAGGGAACATGATTCTCATGCGCAAATTTGCTAGATATAAAAGAATGAGATGCCCCAGAATCAAAGAGAACTAGGGCAGGAGCTGAGTTGACGGGAAACGTACCCAAAACCACCTCGGGTGCTTCCTACGCTTCTTCGGCAGTGACATGGTTCACCCTGCCATGGCCGACAACTTGAGCCTTATTAGGAGTTGAACCCCTAACTTGAGGACCTGCACCTGACTGTCCCGACTGCAACTTAGGGGCAAAGGCATGTCCTGTGCGTGGAAGAGGACAACGATTCGTGAAATGTCCCATATTCCCGCAGTTAAAACACTGAACCTTACTCAGGTCAGGAGAAGACTGCGGCTGTCCTTGTTGTGGACGAGGTTGGAAACCCTGTTGCTGAGGGTAAGGAATGAAACCCTGCAGCCTTTGCGGGGACGGCCCAACTGGACGGTGTGGTGTTGACTGCCACACCCGCGACTTCTGCGAGCTACTTGCAGCAGACTTCTGCATCTCCCTCTCGCGCTTGCGAGACTTATCCAAGGCCGATTCCTGGCTTCTACCTTGACAACCTTGTCCACTAGATGCTGGAAATTGTTCACATCGATGGTAGCAAGTTTAGCTTGCATCTCCTCATTCAACTTGCCCATAAACTTTTCCACCTTATCTTCATCTGTGGATACTTCCCGCGGTGCATAACGAGCTAGGTGGTTGAACTCACGGAGGAACTCCAAAACTGACTTTTTGCCTTGCCGGAGGTCACGAAACTCTTCCTTCTTCAATGCCATGACACCGGCAGGGATACGGAATTCCCGAAAACCTGTCCGGAACTCTGTCCAGGTAACGACATGGCCAGGGGCTTGCATGGCAAGGAAATTATCCCACCAATCTGCGGCAGCACCCTCGAGAAAATGGGAAGCAAAATTAACTTTATCGGCTTCTGCGCACTGAGCTACCTTGAGCTTTCTCTCAATTGTACGAATCCAGTTATCTGCCTCCAGAGGATCATCTGCTCGGTCGAAAGTGGCTGGTTGAGTTCGCTGGAAATCAGCCAAACCACCTCGAGCTTGCCCACCTCCTGGACTCTGATTGCACACCAGCTGTTCAAGAATCCAATTCTGCGTCGCCAGTAGATCCGCAATATTAGGTTGCTGAGGAGGAGGAGGTGGCACTTCCTCCTCGTCGCGTCCACGGTGAGCACGACCAGCTCCACGCGTTCCCGACGCCATCCTGTTGCAACCATTCGACAACACGATGAGACGACAACACGAGAGGCTGGGAAACAAAACTTTCCACAATAGTAAAACAGGGTATTCATGAATATGTCACATTAGTTCATACACATTTTCAGGAGGAAAATGGAGTATAAAGCAAATGTAAGAACGATTGACAATAATACACAAGTGTATTAACACGTTCAACATAGTTCATTACATGGGGCTGCGGTTTAAATCACCGTAAAGGGGAAATAAACATACACAATGTGCCAAAATTGGCAGCCACCAATACCCGCTTACAAGCCTCCAAAAGCTACCTAAGGGTTAGGGTTTGGGTCAGCTTTACATCACAAAATTGCGACCCAAACAGATGCTAAAACTGAACAACACCGCTATGGACTGTATGGAGACCCTTAATTACGACGAATCTCCATTGCCTCTAAATCAGTGGGAAGTGGGACCATGGTGTGAAACAAAGGGATCCCATGGCCAAACTGAGGAGTGACGGTGGGGATGCGACGAACGCCACCCACAGCCATTTGCGGGCGCAAGACATCAGGACGGACTCCAATCTCTACCCCGCCCACCGATGGATAACAATGCATCCACGGACCTCCTTCATAGACCGAGTAGATGCCTTCCCCGGTCCAGAAGTGTGGTGGTGGTGCGAAGAAATTCCCTTGATGTCGAGCCAGCTCAAGGGAAATGATGAGACAGTGGCGATATCGCCTCATCTTGAAACCACGGGCACGATACGCCACGTCCAAAGATCGGACAAGGCGACCCAAATGAGCTAGTGCCATGTTAGGCTCCTGGGTAAAATCTTCAGATGGCGCCATGTTCTCCATGGGAGTCCGCGACGAAAAGAAGGAGAAGGGGCCCTCGGCGAGACCCGGAAGCTCATGGCGAAGGTGGCACATGGCAGAATAAGCTGCGTCTTGGACGGTAGACTCTAGCTCCGCTCCATATCCGTTGAAGAAACACGGCTGATGAGAAGGGTCACTCTCACACGGTTGAATGAACACGCGCGCCCGATACTCGTACATGCCGAACCCTAGGTTGGCCCTATGCACGAGATATTCCGGGAGATATGGAAATCCGAGTTCCCGAAGCATGTACAAAAGTACCTCCAGAAACCCTTCGACATCCAAAGTATGGGTAACATGCACCAACTGAGAAGAAGCCATCTGACAAAGCAAGGAACAGGTCAAGGTCAGCCACAAGCAAAAACAACTGCAATAGAGGAGGAATTTTCAAAACTAAGATCGATGAGGGTAAGGAATAAAGAAGCAATCTACTTGCTGAGTTTTAAACATAGGTTTTAACTTTGCAAATAGTTTTCTCGGCAGTGCCAAGTCCTAACTAATACCCACCTACAATTGGCTTCCTACGGTCAGCTCGGCTCTGATACCAAGCTGTGAGGGACCCGGCATTTTAATTCAATTCAAGGAATTCACAACTAGTGAAGACGGTGACCATAGCCGCTATTTGCGACGGACTATGGCCCACCCCCGCCCCGTGCGACTAGCATATGACGCAATGCGTATGGATCACCACGGCCTGATTGAGGGATCACGATTCCAAAACACATACGCCTTACGCGTATGACTCACTTTGGCAATGGACCGTACATTCACTTTGCACTTCACTTGAATCAAAAGAAAATAACGAGTTCCTCCATATGCAACCATCCACACTCCCATTCAACATACACGCATGACAGACGGGAGGTGGGGGCATATGTTGGACAGCAAGAAATATCATCACACAAACTCTACAATATGATAATAGAACTAGCTGCCCACTTAGTGAACTCTAGAGGTACATCAGTCGGCGATAACCGTAAATTTAGTCGGGACTAAAATATTTACAATGCAGCGGACAACAAAACAAAAGCCCGCAGCGGTGCATCAACCGCTGCACAAAAGCCAAACACACCCCTGAGTCGAACGCGGACCAAGGAAACCATCGGACTAAGCATCATCATAAAACTCCGCAACGGTTGGCTCACCTGCAAAAGTCTAGGAATATCCTAGGTGAGTACAAAAGTACTCGCAAGACTTATTCGTGCTTGATTTCATGCCCTACACATGCTCACTTCCACAGTAATTAAACATGATGCGTTTCCACCGAATCAATACATGATAAACGTTATGACATTGCCCTTGGCATAAGCATAAGTGGTAGAGTCAAAGCATGGTTCAGGTTCCACATGAATACAAGGATAACTACGATAATTAGAATATCACACAGGGGTAGCCCACACCCCGTTGAAATTACAGGTTCATCACAACATCAAGTTCAGACAATCTCTCGAACCGTTACCGACAATGCGACTACCCTGAGTATAGTGAGTGCATTATCCCCGGGAGTTTGCAAGGCTCCAGGGCCTGAGACTTACCTCAACTACACCCCGGCTAGTGTGCTCAATTCCAACATACGATTCAAACAAGCATTCACACGTATACATAATTACGGAGAATAAAGGAATGCAACAAGCTCTGCTTGCCTTGGTCGTATGATTCGGAGACTTGGGTGAGCTCAACAATCTGCGGTTCTTCCTCTTCGGGCTCTGTCACAAGCAACACGAGGCACCGGAAAGGAAACAATGAAAGAAATGAGCTCCAGCATGTATGCATGATGGAAAATGCTAGACATGAGATGCTGAGGTAGTTTGTGGATGTTAGGGTTAAACATTGTTATTTACGACAAGTGGTTTTGTCCTAGGTATTTCATGAAGACATTGTTTCAAAGAATACAATTACTACAGTTGAAGTTAGTTGGTTTGGATTCATGTGGATGTTAGCTAAAAATTTGAAACTTGGTATCAAAGGGAGATTGACATTACATAAAGGGAATTTAATTGAGGATTAGCTGCAACTTTTGAAGAATACATTTGCATCAAGTTGTGGGAAATGCTATAAGGGTTTCAAACATATAGACCTTGCTTTAGCTGGAAACACAAACAAGAAAATACAATTTTTGTTAGAAATTTACCCAAAATAACTTGGAATATCCTCAACTGCTAACTCTGCCCCAAACCCTAAATGCTAGCTTCACCCACTTTCTACCCCCAATCTGCCCTTCTTCTTGCTGAGGTGGTGCAGCCCGGAAGAGGCTCCGGATGGACCGAACTAGCTGCAGCTAGGAGCTCGGCTGGACCTGGGAAAAAGGAGAGAAGGGAGGTGAGGAAAGGGGAATGGGAGCTCGGGGAGGAAGGAGGGAAGGGAGAGGAGAGGAGCAAGTTCACCGGAGAGGCCGCGCTGGCTCGCCGGAGCTGGTGCCGGAGCTGAAGAAGATGGCGCCGGCTGGATAGCTGCGCACGGGAGGAGAAGAAAATAGGAGGGGATTTGGCCAGGGAGAAAAAGAGGAAGAGGGGGGTCCCCGGCGCCTTTTATACGGAGATCGGCAGGCTCTCCACGGAGGCTCCACCGCCCACTGCCCCCCAACCGGCGGTGGCACGTGGCGGCCGAGACCTGACATTCGGGTGCTCACCCGGAAGTAGCCCGGAAATGGCCCGGAGTCGGGCAGCCCGGACGTACCACCCGGAGGTTCCGGAGTGAACCTCCGGCCTTCACAAAACGACCGCTCACCCGCTCTAGACTCTCCCGAAAATCAATCCGGAGTCCAGCTGGAATCCAGGCTCACCCGGAGGTTCATCCTGGAGGCTCCGGATGGGACCTCCGGTTGCACCGGGATCACCCACATGCTCTCTGGACTCCCTCGGAAAATAGCTCGGAGACCATCCGGAATTTCCAGACAGCCCGGAGATTCAGCTCGGAGGTTCCGGATCGAACCTCCGGCTGGCCAACTCTCGCTCAACCCTCTCTGGACTCATCCAGAAATCAACTCGGAGGCCACCTGGAATTTCCGAGTACCCCGGAGGCTTCGTCCGGAGGTTCCGGACCAACTTCCGGATGAACACAGGGAGCTAAAACTCGAACAAAATTAGGGTTGGAAAATAAGCCCAAAAATAAGTTTAGGTTTTGGTAGGTGTCCAAATAAGTTGATTGGTGTTAATTTACAAAAATTGAGTTTTAAGGATGAGATATGTACATATTCTATAAAACATAACTTTTCAACATTCAAGTTTATGCAAGGGTTGTGCATGGATGATGCCATGTATGCATGACGAACGCAAGAGCTTATTTATAGAGTAGAATGGGTGTTACAGGTTGAAACCATGCACCACTTCGAAGGGACTCAAGCTTGTTTTAGAATGCACCGCTCGGTTGTAGGCGAACTCCACATGGGGAATGCAGTCCTCCCACTTCCGCAAGTTCTTTTTGATCATGACTCGAAGGAGTGTGGAGAGGGTGCGGTTGACGACCTCGGTTTGCCCATCCGTTTGAGGGTGGCATGTGGTGGAGAAAAGAAGCTTGACGCCCAATTTGGCCCACAACGTCTTCCAAAAGTAACTTAGGAATTTGACGTCGCGGTCGGAGACAATGGTCTTGGGGATGCCGTGAAGCCTCACAATTTCCCTGAAAAACAATGTAGCAATATGTGAAGCATCGTCGGTCTTGTGGCATGGAATGAAATGAGCCATTTTTGAGAACCTATCCACAACTACAAATATGGAATCCCTCCCCGTTTTGGTCCTAGGCAATCCTAACACAAAGTCCATGCTAATATCCTCCCAAGGTGCACTAGGAACAGGAAGTGGAGTATAAAGACCGTGAGGGTTCAGTTTTGACTTAGCTTTGTGGCATGTAATGCATCGTTGGACGAATCTCTCCACATCTCGTCACATTTTCGCCCAATAGTAGTGGTTGGACAGCATCATGTAGGTCTTATCCCTCCCAAAGTGTCCCATCAAGCCACCGCCATGTGATTCCTGCAAAAGTAGCAAACGCACGGACGACTCGGGGATGCATAGTTTGTTAGCTCGAAATAGAAAGCCCTCATGCACATGATATTTGTCCCAACCCTTTCCTTCTCTACAATTAGCAAAAGGGGAAGCAAACTCAGGGTCATTAGCATATAAATCTTTCAAGCACTCTAAACCCAAAACCTTAACTTCAAGTTGATTCAAAAGGGTCATTTTACGGGAAAGAGCATCCGCCACAACATTCTCTTTACCCTTTTTGTATTTGACTACATAAGGGAATGTTTCAATGAATTCGACCCATTTTGCATGCCTACGGTTCAATTTAGCTTGGCCCTTAAGATATTTTAATGACTCATGATCGGAATGAATAACAAATTCTTTTGGCCAAAGGTAATGTTGCCATACTTCAAGAACACGAACCAAAGCATACAATTCTTTGTCATAAACCGGGTAATTAAGTTGAGCTCCATTCAATTTCTCACTAAAGTAAGCGACCGGTTTGCCTTCTTGCATGAGTACACCCCCTATACCGATCCCACTAGCATCACATTCTACTTCAAAGGTTTTAGTGAAATCCGGTAAAGCAAGCAAGGGTGCCTCGGTTAAGCGTTTCTTTAACTCTTGAAAAGCATTCTCTTGAGATTGCCCCCACACAAAAGGAACATTCTTTCTAGTTAATTCATTCAAAGGGAGAGGCAATAGCACTAAATCTTTGACAAAGCGACGGTAGAAACTTGCTAGGCCATGAAAGCTACGCACTTGACTCACGTTGATAGGGGTAGGCCAATTTTTAATTGCTTCAATTTTAGATTCATCTACCTCTATGCCATGAGTAGAGACAACAAAGCCTAAGAACACAAGCTTCTCCGTACAAAAGGTGCATTTCTCAAGATTAGCAAATAAACGTTCATTCCTAAGCACTAGTAGAACTTGCTTAATGTGAGCAACATGATCATGCAACGTTCTACTATATATGAGAATGTCATCGAAGTAGACTACCACAAATTTTCCGATGAATTGGCGCAAGACATGATTCATTAGGCGCATAAAAGTGCTAGGAGCATTGGATAAACCAAAAGGCATGACAAGCCACTCATATAAGCCAAATTTGGTTTTAAAAGCAGTTTTCCATTCATCTCCTTCATTCATTCTTATTTGGTGATAGCCACTCTTCAAATCAATTTTAGAGAAAATGGTTGCGCCACTAAGCTCATCAAGCATGTCATCTAAACGAGGAATGGGATGGCGATAACGCACAGTGATATTATTGATGGCTCGGCAATCAAGCACATGCGCCAAGATCCGTCCTTTTTGGGGACAAGAATGACAGGAACGGCGCAAGGACTTAAGCTTTCGCGAACATACCCCTTGTCAAGTAGCTCCTGTACTTGACGTTGTATTTCCTTAGTCTCCTCGGGGTTGGCGCGGTAAGGCGGCCGGTTGGGAAGAGGCGCTCCCGGGATGAGGTCGATGCGGTGCTCGATGCCTCGAATGGGTGGAAGGCCCGCCGGGATCTCATCGGGGAAGACGTCCTCGAATTCCTGCAAAACACGAGACATAGCTAGAGGAAGTGGAGGTGAGTCGTTAGTCAAAGCAACTACATCTTTGTACACAAGTACAAAGTGTAGCGTAGGTGGGTCATTCCTCACTCCTCTCATCTCGGCTTTGGTGGCTAGCATCACTAAGCCTCTACTCTCTTCCTTGCTCTTTTCTCTCATTTTGGGCTTGTGGCTCTCGCTCACCGAATGGTGGAAGTCACTCAAGGTAGTGCTCTCTCGCTCACTCCTCTTTCTTCTCTTCTTGAAGCCTTGCCAACTTCTGAGCATTGTCGGCGATGATTTGGCTTGGTGTCATAGGTCGCAGCACAAACTCCTTGTGTTGCCACCGGAAGATATACTCATTGGTGTGCCCGTCGTGGCGCGCCGATCGATCATATTGCCATGGGCGGCCCAAGAGGAGGTGGCATACCGTCATTGGCACCACATCACACTCCACGGTGTCTTGGTAGGCTCCAATCTTGAAGGCGACTTGCACCATGTGTTGTATCTTGACGGTGCCACTATCGCTCAACCATTGCACATGGTAAGGACGAGGGTGCTTCTTGTACTTCAAATTGAGCTTGGAGCATAATTCTTGACTCACCAAGTTGTGACAACTCCCGCCATCGATTATCACTTTGATGGTTTTGCCGTCGATTGCGGCCTTGGTTTGGAAGAGATTGCATCGTTGCTCGGGTTCATCTTGAAGCTGGACGGTGAGGATCTTCTTGGTGACGACGAGTGATGGTCCCGACTCGGTCTCGCAATAGATTCGCTCTTGTCCATCTTCATACTCTCCCTCTTGCTCAAGCCTTGCTACCTCATGGATAGCATCAATCTCGCCTTCGCTTGCCGACTCATATTCGCCCTCTTCAGTGATCAACATAACACGTGCATTGGGGCACTCTCTTTGCATATGGCCACGTCCTTGACACTTGAAGCATACAATGTCACGGGTCTTGCCCGTTGAAGCCATTGAGGAAACATTGCTTCGAGCTGGGGCATCCTTTGAAGATGAGGTGGTAGGACGACTTGTGTTTGACCATTGGCGCACGCTTGTACTTCCACCTCCCATGTGACCTTCTGACTTAGTTGAGGTTGGTCTTGGAGCAAACTTAGCACTCGGAGTGGGGCGAGGAACAACTGCCGTGGCACGTGAGGTGTAAGGAGTGGAACGTGCGGCATATGTTGAAGACTTGGAGTAGCGAGCATCTTCTTGCACTTGGCGCTCGGCCTTGATGGCTTGATGCACTAACTCCACAACGGTGTTGTAGGGTTGGTAGTCGGCGATGCGTTTGATTGGATGGTTCAACCCGGCCAAGAAACGGGCCATAGTCTGCTCTTCGGTCTCTTGGACATTAGCTCGGATCAAGGCGGTTTCCATTTCCTTGAAGTATTCTTCAACTGACCGACTGCCTTGCTTGAGGTCTTGGAGTTTCTTGAAGAGATCTCGCTTGTAGTACTTGGGCACAAAGCGAGCCCGCATCTCTCTCTTCATCTCTGTCCAAGACATGACAGGCAGCTCTCCATGCTCGCCTCGCTGATTTTGCACTTGTTCCCACCAAATAAGTGCATACCCATCGAACTCAAGTGAGGCCATAGCAACTTTCTTCTCTTCGGAGTAATTGTGCATCCGGAAGACCTTGTTCACCTTGAGCTCCCATGTGAGGTATTCTTCGGGATCCATTGCATCACCGGAGAACTTGGGCATTGTGAACTTAAGCTTGCCAAACTTTTCTTCCCCATCTCCTGGTGGACCCCTCTGCCGGTGTTCTGTATCCTCATCATGATAATTACGCCTTCTGAACCCTGGGTCTCTATCCGGGTATCTTTGATGTCTTCGGTCATTAGGTTGATGAAAGCTTGATCCTCCTTCTGATGCACTTCCCTCATGCCCATCACGTCCTTGGTGGCTCCTTGCTCGACCCATGGTTGTGTGGCCCAAAGGTTGGGTCTCGGGCTCTCGATGGAGAAAGAGGTGTCCGGTGTCTAGCTGTTCTTCGAACTTGGGCTCGCCGTGCCGCCATCTCGGCATCGGTCTCATCAAGAGGTTCTTCCTCTTCAATCTCTGCTTCAGGAATGCGGCCTCGAAGAGCTTGAACAACTTCCTGCTGTAAGACCCACAGTCGTTCCGACAGCATGTATCCTTTCTACGGATCCACTCCCCAGTGGACAAACCTACCTGCTTGCTCGGTACGTGTTTTTGGCAGCTCGTTACCAGATACCGGAGCATCTCTGGGAGAAGAGGAGCGCTGGAGCGCGCGTGAAACTCTTGTCTGACCACCCATAGCTGGCTTTCACGTTGAAAGCCGCTCGAGCACGGATGACAGCTATTGTTTATCGTTCGGGGCATTGCAACCCTGAAATAACGGGTTTTTTCTGAATTCCTCAATCAAGTACATGAACTTCTGAAGTCTCTCTCAGTAGTAAAGTTCATGTCAGCAGAAGCAGCATCTGATCGCAACCTATCATCGTACCTCTGCGCCACCACAAATTCCTCATCGTACTGCACCTACTTCCTCATGGCGGCCACAATCACGTCTAGGCACCGTACTTCGTCGTTCCCCCATGTTCTCTCCTTTCGTGACTCTTCGGGTCTTCGACGATGCCAACGCTTCGTGTATACATAGTCTGCTCTTCACCATGTTTGTTCCCACACGGATAAAAGAGATGATAGACGTAGTCCCCGGTTTGAATCCGGCCTAAAATCAAGTGCGCTTGGATCTGTAGGGCTGAGTTGTTGTCCGAGAATGATCTCTGCTTTTCTTACATCGGCAAGCAAGGACAATATCTAATATTCAACACCCCTCTCTTCCAATACTATCCTCCTACGGCTAACTCTCAGAAAATTCGTCACAAAAGCCAAAACCGTCAGGTACTCTTGGTCAGTACGGTACGAGAACCTTACATCCACAAATTCGACCCGATCCATCAGCTTCCACTCGCTGGCACCAAACAAGGAATTAGTGTTAGATAGACCTGAATAAGTAAAGCGACCTAGCTTCCTCATCGGAAAAAGGAGCTTATCTAGAAATCGTACTGCACCTTAGAGGTTTAGGGTATTAAATTGACACTAATAAAAGAAAGCGACGTAGATTTGATCATTTGCCCCAAAGTTGGGGGGCCGTTTGACATTTGCCCCAATTTGTGAGAATAGATGGGTGGCCTGGACTCCGCACCCGTCATTCGTCAAGGGGGAGGGGGCAGAATGATCAAACGCGCTCCCCAACTTTGGGCATTTCATGCAATATTCCATAAACTAATATCAAAATCCGGACAATCGGCATGAGATGAAATGCATAGTCATCGAATAGATGACTAAAAATAACGACTAATGCAAATAGAATCAATTCATCGATCCGACCAGGAGTCACGAATAATCGCGATCCTAATTTCTCCTGCGGTTCGGAAACCCTAATTTGAGTTTTAGTCACTTTATTTTTTTCTACAATGCAAACACGACCGAAAATGACATAAGTGGCATAGATCTTATATTTTTCTGAACATTTTGATATAATGCTTGCATTTTTCTGACTTAATAATGATTTTTCTATGATTTTTTATAAGATATTAACATATTTTAAATACTCTTTTTTGATCTTTTTTTCTCAGTAAAAATAATGCAATAAATAATATAAAAATATTTATTATTATTTTTTTTTTTATTTTAATTAGGTGGGTGGGAGTCCACTGTCTCATAGTCAAAATGATATTCTTTTTTGTCCGTAATTCGCTGAGGGGCGCGACGGACGGTCGGCCGGACGGCCAGGCCAGCAGCTCAGAACCGATGCACCGGCGGCGGCAAGCGGCGGCGGCGGCGGATAAGGGAGCTGGGAGGGCGGCGGCTCTACTCCCGGGAGGCGGCGGGGCGAGGCCAACTGCGAAGCGGCTGAGGTGCGACATGGAGGCGGACGGCTAGCCTGCTATCCCCGGTGCTGCCTGGCGCGACGGCGGCGGCGGGTGGCGTCGGCGGCTTGGGGAAGCGAGGTCACGAAGCTAGCTCGGACGGTCGCCGGCGGTCAGAACCTAGCTCGGAGAATGCGCGAGATGCCGTAGGTCAAGTAAGCTGTCTCGGCTGAGGGCGTGAGCTTTAGTACAGACGCTCCATATGGGACCTGTCCTGGTACTGTAATGGAGCTATTGCAAGACGGCTCCCCCAACATAGGGACGTTCTGTATTATGTGTCAGCGGTACCGGTTGGGAGCCGTCTGTACTGTTGGCTTAGTGCCGACGGCCTCCAACTAGGAGACCGTCTTGTACATCAATCAATATCATGCAGGACGGTCCTCTTTTGGAGCCGTCTGTACTACGTTTCTGGCCTAGTGCCGGACAGCTTGCATTTGTTGGGAACCCGTCTGTATTAATTTGTACAGACGGTCCGTCCGCAACGGCAGCCGTGCTGCATCTAGGTCTGTCCCGACTTGTTCAGCACATCCTAGGGTCATGATTTGTAGCGACGGTTTCGTGTTGGGAACCGTCTGGCACGTAAGAATCTGTAGCAGACGCTCCACTGTTGCATGTCTGTAGAGGTGGCGTCCAAAAAAAACGAACATGCTATCTGTAGTAGTGTAACACCCAATGTATTGATTAATCAACAGCAATGGAGCTTACCTGGAAGCCGGGTGACGATGTATAACGTATCCACTAGCGTTCATGAGAAAATCCGAAGTAGCCAAACTTCAATAATAAGCAAATAACCTCCAGAAAGAAAAGAAAACAGTCTAAGGAGCTATTTTAAACATTACAAAATACATGGGATGCAACTACGGTGGATTAAAGTGAAGTATATAATTACATAAGCAGGTTAGTATTCATTCTAGATTTTGGTTTGGTTTTTGTTGTGTCATAGCTTTAATCATGGATGGACTAGAATGTGGATGCATGCCTGGGATGTGCAATCAATTTCTGCAAGAAATGATATGAACTATGTGTGAAATGCATCTCAAGGTGTAGTAAATGTTATTACGGTTGATGCAATTTGAATGGTTGATTGGGAGTTCTGCAGCTTCATTAGGATTAATTTAAGATTAAACTTGGAAACAATTTATAAATTTCAGCACGATTTATAATGATGACATATAAGATATGATTACATAATTATACTAGTTCTTGAAGGAATTAAGATACTAAACATTTTTGTTTTAGCTGCTAAGCTAGATTCTCTAGTATATACATATTTGGAAGTCGTTTGCATTGTCTATGAGTTCTGCAAGCTTACCTCAGTTTTAGCGATTTCCTGTCTTCTTCTGGTAAGAAGAATAATTCTTACATTGACTTAGAATGTCCCCATTGCACATAGAGAGGGCCGATTTGGTTAACTAAACTAACGTGTGATCAATTTGGCTCAAGTACAATTAAAAAAAAGGTTAACTCTCATTGCAGATCATTAAACGGCGCTCAAATTCAAGATGCCTCTACCTTCATATACTTCGATTACTACCATGAGTTATGTGTTATCAACCTGGACTAGCAAGCATGTTACAAGTAATGGTGCTTAGAGTCATTATTAGTGGGACTCAACCATCCATTGCGTAGTTTCACCTTGCTCAACCAGGACTATATGCACTAAGGAGGCATTAGCTAGATCATTGGTTCGCTTAGTTGCTATTTAGCTCGAGTAGAATCAACTGCGAAAGTTTACATAGCATTTTAAGTGGCTAACCAAGTACCAAGCTTCTAACCAACTCTGCCTTCCTCGTCACTGTTTTGCTTAACACCAATTATCGCAAAGATGCGCTAGGAGGCCGATATGAGTGACTCAGCCTTAATGTTGCTTACCAAAATAGCTTAGGATCGGTCCGATTGTGCAGTGGCTTACTAACGCAGGATCCCTATGATTAGCAATATCTATCCGGATTGAAGCTAGAGCGATGCTCGGTACCGGTATAAATTCCTCGAAGTATTACAGTAGCTGTTTTTATTGGGCACCATAATTATATACTACATACATAATAGTATGTGTTTTCATCCTGCACTTTTGACATAAGGCAAAGAAGAAAAACAGGTATCTGCACTATCGCATAGCGTGGCATGACGACATACTGTGTAGCTCATCCCCATGTATGGTACTAAACTGGTCATTACCAATCTGTTGACATTACTAATCCCGCCATTATGTAACACTGCGCCTTATCACAATTTCATACAAGACATATGCACGCCGATGAAGGATTTTACAGTATGTTCAGTAAATATGTAATTAATTCTTAGAGCTGTGCCTCACCTTATATATCCATCTTTTAACAGTATTATATTCCGCTAATCCCGATTTGTGTTTGTTAAATACCTTTGATTAAGTTAATGATAATCTATTTCCCTAGTACAAGACTATCACCACTTCTTTGAAACAAGCAGGTGAACTATGAGCTCATTGGTTTGGCTGGTCTCAGCCTTGTAGACATGATTAGTGATATAGTAGTGGTACATAAGCCATCGTGTTTATCTCCCTTGAATGCTTATATTCTTTATATCATTACAAAGAGACACTATTGATAGACATCTACTATATTATATTTTACAGAGTCGCTTCTATAGAATTAATATGTGTGTGAAGTAGATAATTGGCGGTGCAAAAATATATTAATGCTTATCATTTAATGAGTATTGTTCATATCGTCTACTTTATACTCTAGTAGTGTTTGTTGGCAGATTGTAGTTGTTGGATTCATTTGATAGGTCATATTTTATTCGTTCATTAACTTCGTGTGTCAGACATCAGCCGCACCAAAGATTTTACGTTCATCCTCGGATCCACTGATGCTCGGTAAACTTTGTTAACTAATATTCATATATGCTAAATATTAGTTTAGTTAGCCATTGTATCATGCTAAGCTTATTGCTTTTATTTTGCAAGGTGTGAGATCTAAAATGTTAGGTTTAAACCTAGTAAATCATTTTTGAAAATGTTTTCATCAAATAAATTGTATGATATTATTTGTTAACTTAGATCATATTTAAAATATTATATTATTTTTAATATTTAATATAACATGTTAGCTTGTACTTACTAATATATACTACTTACTAATTATGTATACTATGTAATATCTATAACAACATATGTGGCTTATGGCCTCCCATTAGAAGACCAAAATTAAGTATACTTTAATGCTAGACCTTTTTCCGATCATCAACCGATAACACCTTCCTGCATCGTTCCGTTCTATCCATACTGTTTATATCATTGATTTCCCTTTCTTTGCATCCTAGAATTGTTTAATTGTAATTGTTATTTATTTTGTTGGCACTTTTCCTTTTGCGTTACACTATGGGTGATAAGATATGAGCTGCCAGAGGGAGTTAATGGTGATTATAGAGGTGAAGGCAGCGTGTGTGTGACTTCCCATAAATTGCGGTTACGCTTTGGCAGAGAAAGTTGTCGTGATTTTATGCAAGGAAGCTATTACGGGGAATGTGTTCGATGCTTGCCTTCTTGTTTTCTGCATGTGACCTGCCCATATTTTTAGATATTGGGGCTCCTGGAGTGTGGGGAGCGTTGTGGAAATTATCGAAGTTTTCCGAGAGATAATTATAGGGTTGCAGTACAACGCCCAAAATTGACCTAGATTTTAATATTTTTGTATACTCAAGATTTTTACATTGGTCATCTATATTTTATGTTATATTTTGATCAAGGATGTTGTTGGTGTTCTTCAGGATTTATTTGGAATTTTTGAAAGACCGGGGGGAGGTAGACTTCGCGATTAGGGTTTTGGGAAGAAAAGATTAAATAGTACGAAGGGGTTCTAGGTTCGAACTAGGGTTCCGGAGTGTGGCAGGTGGGGAGATGGATTGGGAATGTCTTTGGGACTTCGACACGATACTCGGGAGCAGTCGGTGATGAGGTGCCGTGAGGGTATACGCTGTGATATCGATCGAACGAAGAGATGGGGTAGATTCCCAGATTAGGGTTAGCTCGGAAAAGTTACGAGAGGGGTGAGATTGAGGATGAGATGCATTCGACGATTAGGTATGCCTAACGTGCAGGGTTTCATGCTATGTGCGGGATTAGAAAGTCAGTGGTGTGACAGTAGAGCATCGCCAAAAGGCTCGAATTTCGATAACAAATCATTGTCTCCTGTGTGGTTGTGCTTTCCTGTTACACGCTCGGAGATGTCGCCTATTATTTGTGTTGAGGTGATCCCTTGAGTGCGTGGGGGACCCTCGACCAAAAGGAGGTATAGTGGAAGTAGCCTCGGCAGCCTCTACATCAGCTGAAGAAGAGGTAGGAAACTGAGCTGTCCGGTGAAGCAGGTGCCACCACCGAAGAGGAAGTAGTTGGCACATAACCCTTAGCTATAGTTGATGAAGTAGCCAAAGGATCCACAACTAGCACATGAGAAGTGGGGGACACGGCCCACACCACTCTCAAACTCATCTTCCTCCTAGAAAATTGACTTTGACCTCCTGTGGAGGAACTGAAAGATCGGGTCTAGCAGGATAGCCTCATCAAAACTCACATCACAAGACTCCACAATGGTGTATCCATTCGAGTGTCCGAGGTAGCCAAGCAAGATACCATCAGAAGTGCGTAACTCGAACTTGTCAAGAAGGCCCTTCTTTGTGAGACACATTTGGCTTCTTCCTAAACATAAACTCATAAGATGTCACATGTAAAAGATCTCGCAGAAACACACGGTTGGACACATAGCAAGTGGTACTAACAGCCTCAGCCCAGTACCATCTTGATGTGCCATATTCATCAAGCATTGTTTCTAGCCATCTCAACCAAAGTACTATTCTTCCTCTCCACAATACCATTTTATGAGGGGTGCGTGGAGTGGAGAACTGATGCTCAATGCCGCAATTAGCAATAAAAATCTGCGAAAGAGGTATTCTTGAGTACCCATCTTGTTGTGCCATATCATCAAGCATTGTTCTAGCATCTCAACCAAAGGTCCTATTCTTCCTCTCCACAACACCATTTTGTTAAGGGGTGCGTGGAGTGGAGAACTGATGCTCAATGCCGCAATCAGCAAGAAAGTCTGTGAAAGAGGCATTCTTGAACTCTAAACAATTATCACTTCGAATACTTTTCAATGCACCGAGAAAGAGATTCAAAAGCCTCAAAGCCAAATCTCGAAAGAACTCAAATGCTTCAGATTTATGCTCCATGAAAAACACCCAAAAGTATCGAGAGTAATCATCAACTATGACAAGAACATACCACATCCCACTGGACCTACAGTGTCCATGTGTAGAAATTGGGCGGGTCCATCGATCTTCACCTGATTGACAGGTGGATAGGAAGTAGCAACTTGTTTGCCATGCCGACATGGGGCGCATACCAAATCCTTGACATATTTGAGTTTGGGCAAGCCTTTTAGAAGATCAAGGTTGCCAACTCTTGTCAAATGATCAAAACCAACATGCCCCAAAACGTCGGTGCAAAGTTGAAGAACTGAAGAACTAGTTGCAAGAAAGCACCTATACTCAGAAGAACCAAACTCAGCTATAAAGACTCTACTAGGGCGAGAAATCTCAAAAGCAAGCGCACCCAAAGAGTTAAGAACACGACACACACTCTTTTTGAAACACACCTCGTAATCATCATCAATAAGCTGTGAAACAGAAATGAGATTGTATTTTAGTTTACTCACTAGAGCAACATCCTTGAGGATGTTGTTGTTATTGATGTGCACGGTTCCCTTGTGTGTCACGTGTCCATGGAGTTTTCTCCAAAAGTGATGACTCATCACCGGACGCCTTGTTGAGGGAGGTGAACCATTTGGAGCTTCCAGTCATGTAGCATGAACACCCGGAATCAACGAACCACGTGTTCACCAGCCCCTCGCCGGTCAACCTACACAAAAGACCGAGAACGAGTGGACTCAACCAAGTAACCATCCTTATGACAATGATTGCAATTGTATTTTATCTTCTGCGAGGCAGAACCAACTGGAGCATTCTTGTCCTTATGAATTGTATCTAAATAGCCACTTGACTTAAACACTGTCCCCCTCTGCCCCTGAGCAATCTCAATCATATCTCTACCTCGAGTACCAATGGATGAGGAGGATGGTTCTTACTTTCTTGTACATGATTGAAACCTAGATATTTGCCTGAGCTAACTCATGGAGATTGAGGATCATGTCAAGTTCTTTTCTACCACCTGAGAACCGCTCTAAAGTTATCTTAAGATATTCCACTCACGCACCAATACAGATGATACTCCAAGTACCATTTTCTGAGGCGTATGCATCCTCGGATGCAGACTACTAGAAGGAAGTAGTCCGTAGTGAGATGGATTCCATCATTTCGAATGGAACTTGAGAGATCACTAATTGTCCTTATGGCTGCAAACCTATACTCACCTGTGGTCAGATTGACCACCATTAGAGTACTACTATCATTAGCTGCCTCACACGGTCTTCTCATCCATCAGATGGATGTTAAGACGGCTTTCCTAAATGGAGAGCTAGATGAGGAAATTTACGTGGAACAGCCAGATGGTTTTGCAGTAGATGGTCAAGAAGGGAAGGTGTGCAGGTTATTAAAATCTTTGTATGGTCTTAAAACAAGCACCTAAGCAGTGGCATGAGAAGTTTGACAGAACTTAACTGTTGTTGGCTTTGTAGTGAATGAAACAGACAAATGTGTATACTATCGCCATGGTGGGGGCGAGGGAGTTATTTTATGCCTGTATGTTGATGACATATTGATCTTGGCACCAACCTTAATGTGATTAAGGAGGTCAAGGATTTCTTGTCTCATAACTTTGAGATGAAGGATCGGGGAATAGCTGATGTCATCTTGAACATCAAGCTGTTGAGAGGTGATGATAGTGGAATTACTCTGTTACAATCTCACTATGTGGAAAAGATCATGAGTCGATTTGGTTACAATGACTGTAAGCCTTCTCCAACACCTTATGATCCTAGTTTGTTGCTTCGAAAGAACAAAAGAATAGCAAGGGATCAATTGAGATACTCTCAAATTATTGGCTCGCTTATGTATTTAGCTAGTGCTACGAGGCCTGACATCTTGTTTCCTGTGAGCAAACTAAGCCGATTTGTTTCAAATCTGGGAGATGATCACTGGCATGCTCTTGAGAGAATAATGCGCTATCTAAAAGGCACTGCGAGTTATGGGATTCATTATACCGGGTATCCAAGAGTATTGGAGGGTTATAGTGATTCAAACTGGATATCTGATACTGATGAGCTTAAGGCCACAAGTGGATATGTGTTTACACTTGGTGGTGGCGCTGTTCATGGAAGTCTTGCAAGTAGACCATCTTAACAAGGTCAACAATGGAAGCAGAACTCACAACATTAGACACAGCCACCGTGAAGCAGAGTGGCTCCGTGAGCTCTTGATGGATTTGCCTGTAGTTGAAAAACCAATTCCAGCTATTCTGATGAGTTGTGATAATCAAGCTGTGATTATCAAAGTGAACAATTCCAAAGATAATATGAAGTCATCAAGACATGTGAAGAGGAGATTGAAATCTATTAGGAAAATGAGAAACTCTGGAGTTATAGCATTAGATTATATCCAAACTGCTAAGAACTTGGCAGATCCCTTCACAAAAGGTCTATCACGAAACATGGTAGACAATACATCGAGGGAGATGGGACTGAGACCCATGAGTAGTTGACCGCAGTGGCAACCCAACCTATGTGATCGGAGATCCCGTGAATTAGGACCTGGAAAACTGACTGTTAGGCTAACTGGAGAGAGTACATCAATAAAGTCCACTCCATGTTAGATGTTGTACTCTGAATTCTGCAAGGTAGGTTGGCAAAAGCCTTAATGTGTTATGTAGCTTTTACAGCAAGGTGTCGTCCTGCAGGACATCCTTGAAAGAACACACCTATATGAGTCTGACTGTTAAACGTCGCAGTCTGTGAGAGCTGGGTACTCTCTAATAAACTCATAAAGAGGCATTGGAATAAGACGTATAAGCTCCACCCGTGAGGAAGCCTTCGACAGCCTAGTATCCGTCAAGGCTTTCCGTGAAACTTGTTCTCACAAAACTTGCAATTCAAGGCATAGTCCATTGTCAAGTTGTGAATAAGTGTAGCGTAAGGTTCTAGGTGGAAGTTCAACTTTACAGTCTCCACTGAAATACCGGTATATAAACAAAGCTTTGGAATAGCTGACAAATTTCTATGTGCCTCTGAGATCTGGTGGGGGATTGTTGAAATTATATGGGCTAGGCCCATTAAACAATTTCAATAATTCTTAATAATCCCAGAGGCCCATTCATGCATGGCAAGTGGTGAAACTTTAGTCCCACATTGCTAGTGGAGAGGGAGTTACATTAATATATAAGGCTTGGTTTTTCTACCCTCCATGAAGAGTTTGAAACGAGGACTAATACACGCGCGCTCCTTCTCCGCCGCCCGCCTCGCCACGCCTCGCATGCGCATCGTGAACGAGCCGAGCCGGGCTCGGACCAATGTCAAGCGTGCGCGTTGTCTTCTTTTTTGCCGTGCAAGTTGTCGTCAGGAGGTGGATCATTTTATTACGGAGGTATCATCTCCCAGTGGATCAGTTGCTTGTTTTCATCTCCCATCATGGATCAGTTACTCGTTCTTGTCTATAAGAGGTCGCTCCTCCCATAGACGAATGTAACACAGACAGTCACAACTCCTCCAAAGTTTTTGCGCTGCCTAGGTTTTCCTCATCCCGGCAAGGCGCGTGCACTGGCCGCATCGGGAGAGCAGGCCTCCGAAACCTCCGTCTTTGAAGACTTGCACGAGTGAGGGCGAATAAGGTTTTTGGGAAGCATTCGCGCGACTGCTCGCTGATCCGTCTTCTTCCTCGTCATCGACTACTTTACCTCGTCATCGACTACTTCACCTTCATGGCTTCGAACGACTCCGACGTCAACGCCGCTGCTGCGAAAACTGCTTCACCTGTCTCGTATGTGTTCTTGTTCCTACTGTTAGGGATCCTTCTTGGTTCTATGATGCTTCATCTTGAGATTTATTTGCTAGGATCCATGAGTATACCTGGTAGTATATCTGCAATGTTAGAACAGTAGTCTTGTTCAATCTGCCTACAATTTCTATCATGCTTTATCTGTTCTCTTTTTGGATTAAATTTAGTAGAAAATTGTTCTCATTTTCAACAGTATGCGCGCACATGGAGGCGATTGCCCTAGCTTGGACAGAACGTGGAGTACGAAAGATATTCATGGATCTAATATCTTTATCAACAGCCTATTTAATAGTTAATTCGTTTCCATAGGAAATTAACATTCTTCTAATTATTTCATAGGAATTTAAGATTAACACAGAGAATTATGATGCAAGACAGGACTTTAACCGCATAATATCGTGCTTTGCATATTTCTTCAACAATTTTGTACTAAACCCCGCTGGTGAATTCTATGCCGGCGTACTCCCCCCACTTCCATAAATTTTGTCGAACTGATTTTGTATTGTTCTTTTCTAAAGTTTAGACTTGTCAAATTTTAGATGTGACACTTATTTGAGATGTGACAACTTTTTTAGCTACTTGTGCGATGTCGAATGTGTTATATATTTGAGATGTATATTTGAACAGACTTGTCAAATTTGAGATGTCGAATGAAATAATTCTTTAATTTGTGTTGTGGACTATATATGCTTGTGATATATATTGTCATGTGCATGTTGGGGCTGTATAAGGCTGTGCAGGGGAAGCTGTGCAGCTGGGGTATATTTTGTTTTTCAGAGAGCTTGGCTAGCAAAATGACCTAAAGCTAGCTAAGAAACAGGAAAAACCCTTCCTATGTGTACTTAGTACCACTGACGGGTAAAAAAAGTACCGTTAGTGAGAACTATTGAAGTAGCTGAGAACATCTTACCACTGATAGGTAAACAACTGCCCTGTCCCTGATAAAGATCATCACTGACGGGTTAATCAGTGATGATGCTACCATCACTACCATCACTGTTCTACCCGTCAGTGATGATCTTTCATCATTGGTGACGAAAGGTCATCACGGATGGTAAAAAAGTACCATTCAGTGATGCCGCTTATGAATTTGTGGAGACCTTGAACATGATCAAGAAACACATAAGCATAGCAAAGTAAATGCTTATGCACATGTATATCTGCTAGTCTAATGTTCCACAGCCTTGGTTTTATTGGCTCGAAGGCACGCTTCAGTTGATGTGCGATAACTTTTGTAGATGGTTTGCTACCCCCTGTCTAGGTGACGCAAAGTTGCTTGCTACCCTCTATAGGCAGTAGTTTTTGGTAGTCTTTGAGCACTTTGTAATGACCCAGTCATAATCAGTCCTTGTGTTAGCTTTGATGCTGTGGGTTTTTTGTTATCTACTAGTATACAAAGGAGAAACTCTAAAATACCGATCCAACCAACAAGAATGCAATGAAAGTGTTGGGAACTAAGAGCGTGCTTGGTTTGGAACCAGATTTTCCAATACCAAGGTTTAGCAGCCAATTTTTTTAGCAATGGGAGGCAACCAGATGGGGCGGCCAATCCATTGGCCCGTGTCTAATAGGTAGCTAACTTAGATGGCTTTGGCCAGATATTGACAGGGGCAATTGGGGCTCCAAACCAAGCACGCTCTTGGCTTTGCCCAAATATTTTTAGTGTTCATTTGGTGACCAAAGATGTGTGGCATTTATTATACTGAGTTTGATGATCTGTGGTGATGACATGACGAGGCATTTTTTTTCTTTGAGTGGACGTACTGAATCCATTTTGTACGGGGAATGTGGACCGGGCCGTGGCCTCTTTCTTCTGTTACCGCATATTACCAGAGAGCGGATTTTTTATCATGCATGTCACATGCCACAATTAAATCCACCATTCAAGGTGTAGTGGGGATCTGTACTGTAATTATTGGGTAGTTGCAATACCTCTCTATATACACCCAACGTCATATCAACTTTATAGAATATTTGTCTTGTTGGTGAACATGTGATGTTCCTTCAATTTTCTTTTCATGATCATAGAGTGCAGGATTAGCCTCTGACTAACAAATGTCGGGTAGTATTTGACCTGTTGTGTAAGTCTCTTTCTTTACTATCCTTGGCCTTTCTGTATTTCATACATGATTTCATTCTAATTTGTATGCAATAATGGTGAGACTACAAAGGGCGGATGATGTACTAGGGAGTAACTAAAAGGATCAATGAATCAGGAGGATGGCTAAGTTGGCATCGACACTGGTTCTTTTCAGCTGCAACACTTTTTCCTTGTTATGAGTGATGATCGTGTTACAGTAAAGTACAGTAGCATGTTTTCTGGGCTTATCGGGAGAACTGTATCAAATATGCTTGGTTTTATCTACGATGCTGAATTCTTTTATTGTATTCTATTGTGTTAATCCTGGATTGATTGAAGTTTGGAACGATATCATATTTGCCATCTATGCCTTGTATTGCAGTTTGACCTCTTTGCTTGTCTAAAACTGAAATAAGAGCACTTCGTTTCAACAGTACACATTCTGAATAAGTTCTTGGTTCATACATGCATCTTGGTCCTTGCTATAGTGATGCAGTGTTTAAGTTGCGTGCGCAGGCTCAGTTATTCTTGCTTAGGATTTTGTGGAGTTCAGTAATGGATTTTGTATGAGATGGGTCCTGTCTCAATTTCACTTGCATATAATATTGTAATGCCCTGATTTCCTAAGTCTGAAAAATTAGGGCTTATGAATTTTTTTTTGTTTATTGCTCTGATTGTATATGTCAGTGTTTTGTCTCCTGCTTTGGAGTTGTGGAAACGGTACCCATCCAAAACCTTATCCTGTCCCTCCATCAAGTTATGGCAGCCACGTCGAGGCCATCAAACCTCCAACCATCTGTTCCTTCACCATATCAGCTCGCATTCCTCGATGTAAGTGTTTGAGAATCAAGGATGTGATCAAATTGTAATAACTGTCATTAGCAGTTGGTTAATGACTCTTAGAAGAGATGCTTTTCAAGGAGGCAATTGCAATCCTTTATAATCTATGTAAACCCCTGTAAACAGTGTCGTTAATACAAGTGATTACAAGGATTACTATTCTCTCATTTACTACTCTGTACTGTGTACATTCACTTCTAACATGTTATCATGCACTGATAGACTCTCCATTACTGATCTCGGCCAAGAAGAAGAAAGACGCAGCGCGGCACAGCAGCAACGGTGCCCGGCGGCCCTCCGGCGACTCCATCTTGGCGCCTACTGCCTCTCCACGGCGCACAAGGTAGATTAATCGGCCTACAACCCTACCACGCTCTCCTAAGCCGCAACTCCGGCGGCGAGACCCACCTTTCCTCCAGCCATGGCCCCTCTCTCTGGCGGGGCACTCCTCGAAGACATCCGTGGCGACCCGGCATGGCTCCGGCCCTCGGCTGTGCTTCGGCCCGCATCAGCAACTGGCGTCTTGTCCACGTGCGGCGCTGCTCGCTCGCCTCCTCTCGGGTGGCATGGCGGCCGCCTCCACGCGCGGCTCCACGGCGCGCGGCCCGCCCGCCTTCCCCTCGGGTGGCGACGGAACAGCGGCTTGCCCGCCTCTCCTCAGCCGGCGGCGGTGCATCAGCACGACCCGTCTCGTCCTTCTTCGGCGCTCGGTGTGGGCCCGTTTCGCTCCGCCCTCCTCCGAGCAGCGCGAGCCCCTGCACTAGCTAGGCGCGGCCTCACCATGCTCAGACCACCCGCATCAGCGGCGGTGGCCGGCACGGACTGCATCGCACGTCCAGCGCGACTCTCGTCCGGCGGCAACGTCCCTCCGACTGCAGCGGTGCATCAGCGCCCAGCGGCTCGCCCTCCATCGGCGGCCCCGCATTAGCGGCCGCAGCGCACGGCCGACTCATGCCCCCCCTCCGGCGACGCCCCCTTGGCGACTCCGGCCCTCTCTCACCAAAAACCCTAACCGCCCCGGGCCTTTATACCCTCATATGGACAATTGGGCCAAGGGAAAACTGCCACATGGGTCAGTCGGTGGGGAAAAGAGGAGGCCCAGCTGTGGCGATTGTGAAAAGTCCCTCGGATTTTTATTATTCGCATAAATTTCGGCCACAGCCAAAATAATATATGCAAATCTTGCATTTTAGCCTTGAGGCATATTGTAAACTTAAAATTCCCCTATATTATCTGGAATCCTGTAATGTTCAATGTGTTTGCTATTATGCATTCCCTATAACATGCAGTTGTGTTAACGACCATGTTAATTTTACAATTGAGTTTTTTTGTTGTTGCAAAATACATATTAATTCAAGCATAATTAAAATGCAAACTCAAATTAAGTGACTACCTCAATTTAATATTTGAGAAACACAAGGTAATGGAACTATGGAATCTACTGAATATTTGCAGATTATACCCCATGATTGTTGTGGAATTTTTTGGAGTTTTAAAATAATGGAAAACAAGTTAGATACAATTCAGGTGAGACTTAGATTTTGAAAATATTTGAGACTTGCAAAGCACAAGAAAGGATGAGCATGGATTTGGGATATATATCTACATCTATATATATATGGAAGGGGCATCCCCCCATAATTTTTGGGCATTTTTCATCCAAATTTCAGGAACAGCTCAAACTGATATTTGAAATGTTTTAAAAAGTTTAACTTGGATTATCATATTATTTCATAATATGTCTAGGGTAGATACCAAGAGCTTTTGGAAATTTTATGGGAATTTTTGGAAGTCAATCGCTCACATAAAATAATAGATTAGGGTTTTTGCCCTTATTTTCAATATTGCAAAATAAATTGTGGAATAGGTTCAGAGGGGGTTTTTTTATAATGTAAAATAGAATTAAGAAACCTTTGAGATTATACATGCCTCACATTTGGAAAATTCTTCTTTTTTTTGAAAGAATGACTAGGAATGCGTTCGGAAATTTTCCTAATTAATTTTTATTTTCCAATTGAGGTCAAAATAGAGATAAACCCAAGATAGGTCATGAAATATTTTGTAATAGCTTAAATAGTTAAAGGTTAGGTGAAAATCAAATTGCAATTATTATTGAAATATTTCCTTACAAGATTTGTTTTGAGAATATGTATAGGGTTAATGTGTATACGGTGTGTTTCACATATACGCATAGGTACGGGTGGTGGAAGCATGTATATGGCCCATAAGGTTTCACGGGGTGTAAAAGGGAAAACCGAGAGGGAGCTAGGGTTTTGGATTTCACCTTTGCTCGGAAGAAGCGAATAGGGTTCAGAGTGTATGTACCCACATACACTTGGAAATTTAAGCATATATGGGATTGCGATGGAGTTAGGATAAACATAGGAGGTCATGGGGGTTAGGGTTCGAGAAGTGCCATTGGTATACTCATATATATACATAGGGTGGTGGCAGAAGCAAAACAGAGAGTGCCGAGGATTAGGGTTTCATCAGATTAGGGTTTTAGAGGTTGAGGGTGTAGGCGGAGTGCAGGGTTGAAAGAATCGGATGGTGCCGACTAGAGGGGGGTGAATAGGAGGCTAGACAAATTCTAAACAATTTCTTCTCTTCATCTAGATTAAGGCTTAACAGATCAATAGGTTGAGCTAGCTGTGTGACAGGTCAGCTACACAGGCAGAATATGATATGTAAATTAACACACAGCTGTCACATAGGTGACTAACACAGGTAAACAGATAGCCCTAAACAGGTATGCTAGATGAATGGCTGTGTAGCAGGTAACTGGCACAGATAACAGATAAGCAATACAGCAACTGTGACACAGCTAGACTAACATAGGCAGTGAGAAGGGATTGCAGCTCGATTGAATATAACAGTAAATCACACAAGCATGCAAAACAGATAATCAAGCAAGTACTGAATATAAAGTACTCAGGGAGATAAGGGGTTTTTCACCGAAGTTCCCACTCTTTTCAGAGATGGTACGTTTCGTTGGAGAGGCTACTCCGAAGAGATCGCCAGCACTGAATCGTGCTTGTTCTCCGAGTACCTGAGTTCTCAGGTCTCTTTCTCTTGCTTGTGGAAGCCTTTTCGCCTTGCAGCAGGTAGACTTCAAATCACCCTCACAAACTACTACACCAGCCCACACAAGTTTGGTGGTCACAAAAACTCCTACACCCGTCTAGGAGTAGACACTCCAAGAAAGAATCAGCAACAGCAACTCTTGGAGGAACCAGTGCTCTCTGTTGAAAGCTCTAACTCTGAACTAAGACTTAGGAATGTTTGCTTCTGTTCTTGAGAAAAGAGGTTTGCAACGGTCAAAAAGGATTGAGGCAGTTTGGCAAAGATTGAGCAAAATGTTCTGCAAAGGTTGAGGTCTGAGACCTATCCTGGTCCTCTATATATAGAGTCCACAGGCATCTGACCGTTACACTCATGCCACGTAGGATTAAGTGTCTCACTGGTGACAACGCACAATGGTAACCAGCTCAGGCAGACCGACACCTAAGTCACCGGCGGCTGACACAGGTGAAACCCTAACTGACGTAGCCTAACTACTCAGCCCGGTCCTGGCACATTACATGCCCTCAGCGCACTAACTCTTAAGCCTAATAAGGAGAGAATCTCCAACAATCTTCTGACTTGGCAGACAGACTATTGCAGTGCAGTTTCCTTAGTATTTACATGTTCTCCCCTGACACAGAGATGTACCTGAGTCATAGGGCGGTTGTTCACCTGTGACACAGCTGTGCCACACAGGTAACTTTGGCTCTAGGGTTTTAGGCCACTAGCACAGCAGTGTGCTAGCAGAACCCAGTTTCACACTTGTGCAAAACTGTTATTACAGGGCCACTGACTTCAAAGCATCAGTGCCACTGTCCAACACTCTGAGCATTGAGCAAAAGACCCTCCAATAATCATTGCTACTTCATCTAATTTGATAGTACGGGTGTTTCCTAAGGACTCAAGAAAACTAGCAAACTTAGACTTCAGTTTCTACCAAACTGTAGTCACGGCCCTTGACGCATCAAGCCACCATCATCTTGCTTGTAACTCTTTGCACAGCACTGGCTTCTTCACAGCTGTGGCACAGCTGCGTAGCGCAGCCATCTCCTTGTCCTGGAAACCACCTTTGTACTTTTGGGTGTCATCCTTTCCTGGATGAATCTTCTTCCTAGAACCTACTTAATCTGCTTACACTCATTGTAAATATTAGATTCCAGTTTAGATTACCATTAACCATCAAAACCATCTTAGGGGCCTAGATGTTCTTTCAATCTCCCCCTTTTTGGTGGTTAGTAGCAACCCCATTCACAGATATCAATTAAAGATATGAATGAGTAGTACTTGAGCAGGTTATCAGAATATACTCCCCTTGAAACTGTGCATAAATGATTTGCTTTTGAATGCAAATGCACATATCTGAATTAAAACTTGAGTAGTATATTTTCACAACTTGCATTTCATCAGTTCAGAGCAATAAATGTATCAAAGCATGATAGACTGAACTGAATTTATAATGATGCAGCTTTAATGTTTCTTTCAAAGCATGCTCTGAGAGTTCATTTAATATATATGTTATGATCAGAGCAAATCAATTTATATGTATTATGATCAGAGCTAAACCATTTGATATGTATTATGATCAGAGCTAAAAGATTTTATATGAGTTATGATCAGAGATAAAGAGATCAGAGCAAAAGAAAATATTCTCCACACATATCATATCAGCATATAAACAAGAAGTAAACTGCATCATTTCAGAAGAGACAATGTGTTCAAGACATAAAAAAAATTTAAATTAAGAACAAGTCTTGATTACACAGCAAAACTCTCTACTTCCCCCTATATCTCTCCCTTATAAAAGATCTTCTTCTTCTGAACTTCTCCCCTTACATTTACCCCCCTGAATATCTCTCCCACTTTGCCACTAAGACACCAGAAAGGGATAAGGAAACAGATGCTTCAGGTGGACTTGGATCTCAAAAGCTGAAGAATCTCTGAGAGTTGAGTCTGCATTTGATCAACCTTGGTGTGTAGACTGCTTACTTCTTCTCTGAGCTGGAGATTCTCTCTACGCAGAGCAGCAAACTGAGTTGGCATGACCTTGTTCTGGTATGCTCTAGCAGCTGCTTGAGACATCAGAGAGGTTGAGAGAGAGAGCCATCATCGGCTATCTGTGTCACAGATACCAGCTCAGCTGGGTCAGCTGCAGGAGTATCAGCTGTGACACCAGTGGGGACTTGGCGGTGAGAGCTTGGGTCTTGAGGTGGCACCTGAGTTGCTATTGGAGCAGCTGTGGCACTGGGGCTTGGCACAGTTGTATCTGAACTATCTCCAAAGAGAGCAGGAACAGTAACTTCATCTGGGTTATCATTAGGCTAAGGTCTGAGCTGAGTCTTGGATGTCTTAACAGAGATATCAAAATCTGACTCAGGTAGACCTGTCCTCTGAAGAATCATGAACATTATGTATGAGCCATACCTTAACTTAGCTTTCTTGTCCTTCTGCACTGCATCTATTTCATGGAAAATGAATCTGGCAATGTCAAAATATTGATTCTTTGCTATGTGGACTAGCACTTGCCAGATTGGAGAATATACTGTATCTATGTTTTCTCCTTTGGGTTGAATGGTGACATTGATGATCTTCACCAGATGCTTTGCAGTGACTGTGATCCCCTTGAAGTACACATGATCTGTTGGGACATTTATAGGGAAAGAGAAGTTCCTTGGATAAAATTTTCTTCTCACTTCATTTGGAACTGGCTCCAATCTGAAAAGATTTGGCATATCGGGCTCCACTGGTGCTCTGAATAGACTGTTGAACTCTGAAGCAGTGATGGAAAGGAGCTGTCCTCTTGTCCTCCAAATCATAATATCTTGATTTTCCTGTTCTACCCACACTGTAGCATAGAACTCTCTGATCACTTCTGGATCATATCCTTATTGTAGATTGGTTAGAAACTCAAGGCCTGCTGCTTGAATTAAAGAGGGAAGAGCACGCAGCCTGGGGTCTGAAGGGGCATCCCAATCTATAGCTTTGCAGTCAACAAAACCTTTAGCTGAGATGATCTCATGATAGACCTCTTCTGTTTGTCATTGTGAAATCTAGGGTCTTGGCAAGCTGACTCAATATATTCCTTGTCAGCTGAGAAATATGGACAGGTTGATCTCATCTTGATATAAGCGCTGGAGCTTAGAGAAGCAACCTTGCTTTTAGATCTCTTAGGATCACACTTGGGTAGCTTCTTCCAAGTAGATCTGAGCAGGAACTCCATCTGCCCTTGCTCAGTCCTCAGAGCAGAGGAGAATACATAGCTATATTTTGATGCCAGGTTCTCCTCATCATCTGAATTTTCTAGAGAACTGTCCTCTTGCTCTTCTGCTACATCTTGTTCTGACTCCACTGTAGCCTCTTGTTCTAACTCTGAGATGAAAGAAGATTCTTCAGCAACATACTCTTTGTCAGAGTCTGATTGAGGTTCCCTTGCTCTTGGAGGGGTTACAGAAATACCCCTGCCATCATCTGATACGCTTTTAGAGCTATCTTCTGCTACAACTGGGTCACTTGCCTGTGCCACAGGTGAGGACTGTGTTGAATGAGCAATAGGTGAAGTGACCTCTGTGTCGACTGGCTGTGACACAGATGGCGAAGTCTGTTGTGGTCCTTGCACTGGGGGATCTGCTGCCTGAGGCACAGCTGGTTGGGACAGCTGTGGAGATGAAATCTGAGCAGCTTCTGAAAGCTTTTCTAATCTAGCCTGGGTGATGAAGAAGGCGCAAGGGCCTTTTCTGTAGCTTGTTCCTTAGCCTCAGAAACCAGGAACTGAGAAGGGGATATGGGTCTGTGCACATCCAATGATGAAAGAGTTTCAGTACAGATGGAGCTGGAACTCTTCTTCCTTTTTCTTTGATAGGTGTGCAGGCTTGCTTTAGCTGTGTCAGCCACTTGTGCCACAGGTGGTGACATTTCCTTCTTCAATTCCTTCAGAGACTCCTATTGTTGAACCAGCTGTTCTTTCATTGATGGTTTGGAGCTCTGTGATATTTTAGAGATGATTGCAACATCTGATTCAGACTGCTTCTGGGCTTGAGGTTCTTCAGAGATTACAACGGTTACAGATCTCCTTCTTGTGAAAAGACCTTTGCGTTTCTGAATGGCTTCATCAGATTCTTTTCTGAGCTGAGGAGTCAGCAATTGACGCTTGATTCTGATTTGTTCCTTCATAGCATCCTTAGCAGGACTTGAGGGAACATTTTTCATTGCGGCCATCAGCTCACATATTTGTTGAAGAAGAAGATGATCTCTGACATCTGAACTGGGAATCTCAACCAGTTTTGATGCTGAAGCTGAAGCTGGAGCTGGTTGAGGTTTGTTTCTGTAAGAAAACAAGTTCTGCTTCTCAAGAATCAGCTGTTTCAAGACCTTCTTGGTAGGCTCTGAGGTAGCTGCCTGCATCTGAATATGTAAATCTACAATCTGATTTAAAAGAACCTTATCTTCTTCTGTTGGTTCTGGAATAGCATAAGCTATTGGTCTTGACATTACTGATAACTGCAGATTCTTTACAGAGAACAGCTCAAAAAGTTGCTTCTTCACCCTTTCATCTTTTTCTACACGAATCTGTTCTGAAAGGTTGTCCATCTCCTCTAGAATGACCTTGTCATTTTCAATAATGGCTTCTTGGATAACTGAATCAACATCCTCAGCCTGGGGCTCTCTGATAGTTAGTGTGCCCCTTGGCAACACTATATCTACAACAGAGGTCTTCTTGACCTTTCTTACTACTGCCCTTGGCTTTTTAGCAGCTGACTTGCTCAAAGATGACACACCAGCATCAGATGAGGACCTTATCCTTTTGGATAGAACTGGCTTAGCTGAGCTGGATTGACTAGCTTTAGGTGCTGCAGCAGCTTCTTTCTTCTCAATAGCTTTTCTCTGTCTGTAAGCTTTCTGTTGAGCTCTTCTTCTCTGAAGAGCTTCTTCTTTCTGCCTTAGCCTCTCTCTTTCTTGATCAGAGTCAGAGATATTAATCTCTCTGCTGGACTCTTCTGGATCAGACCATTGGAGACCACTGTCCTCTCTTTCTGAACCGGAAGACATCTGTAGAAACGAGAAAGATAAGGAAGAATAAGGAAAGAAGTGTTCTCAAATACAGAGGTTAGTAGCTGTGTTGGCCACCTGTGTGAGAGCAAGGTGACACAAGTGAGGACTTAGAACCAAACTAAGGTCTCTACCTTTTAAATAGGCACACCTGTGTGACAGGTGAGACCATAGCGGTGACACAGCTACGCACAGAGGCGGAAAGCAGATTCATGAAAACTAGGGTTTAACAAGAATTATCCCTAGGTTTCGAGCTAGATGAGTTCAGACATCTAAACATAAGCAAGACCAACCCTAATTGAGGACAATGCATTGCTGGATTAAGCTTTTGAGCGAGTGCATTGACATGAAGCTAGGTTTAAGCAAGAGGAGGGGTGGCCGATGCTTACTTTGACCGAAAACTTTGCGAGGCGCGGATGAAATGATGCAGGAGCGCCTCAGAAAGCTTCCTTGATGAGTTGAGAAACTACGAATTCGACGAAAACTCCAGAAATTGGCGCTCAGCGGAAGTTTGGGGTTTCAAAGGTCGAACAGGGTTTTTTGGGAATCGTGGGTTTTTTTAAATAGGCGACAGGTTATAAGGTGGCTGTGTCATAGCTGACAAGATGAGCTGTGACACAGGTGAGTTAAAAGCGACCCTATGGCCTATGGAATTTCAAAGGAGTTTACCTGAGACACAGATGGATAGCTCAGGTAACAAGTTTTTCATTTGGAACACCAAGATAGAGAGAATTTGATAAGAGAGACAGTAGAAGAACATTATTAGGGTGTCCTTATGGAATATTCACTACTACAGAACATGCCAATACTGACGGGCCAAAAACCCACATCAGTGACGGGTTTTTGGCCCGTCAGCAACTAAATGTCAGTAATGACCCGTATTATCAGTGACGGGTAATTTACCCATCACTGATAAAGGTCATCACTGATGGGTTAAATATTTACCCGTCCGTGATGGTAGAGTCATTACTGATGAGTACTTTTTCTACCCGTCAGTGATGATTTTTCACAGGTGACGAAAAGTCATCATGGACGGGTAGAAAAAAGTACACGTCAGTGATGACGTTTTCAGAGGCGCAAAAAAAGCCCTACCCAGGCACTACCGGGTAAGGTTTCACGAAAACAGCTATAACTTTTGCATACGGTGTCCGTTTTGGGTACAAAATGACCGTAATGAGTAGGCGCATCTAAAAAATTTACAATGTAGTAATCTTTACAATTTTTCACCTTCAAATTCGGCTTCTAAGACTGACTTTTTCCCCTCCGAACGAAACATCGTCTCTTTCGACCCTCCGTTGAACTTCTTCCCAAGCTTCAGATGCAGTAATCTTTGCGGATTCTGAACCGTGAGGGAGTAGAGCTGCTAAAAGAAATACGAGAAAAAAATTTTAAAAATAAAAAAATTTCACTCCCAATTCAAGTTCTAAGACCGACTTTTGCCCCGAACGAATAATCGTCGCTACCGAACCCTTCGTTGAACTTCTTCCCGAGCTCCAAATGCAGTAATTTTTGTGGATTCCGAACTGTGAGGGAGTAGCGCTGCTACAAAAAAATACGAGAAAAAATTTTAAAAATAAAAAATTCCACCATGTTCCACAAAAATTGACTCGGGAGGACCTTCCTTACCTCGAATCGAAGCGAAACTCCCGTGTAGCCTCCACCATGTTCCTACAGCGATGGTGATGTGAAGAGGAGATGCTACTCTTGTGGTGGATTTGGATGGGAAGGATGAGAGGAAGAGAAGGGTGGAAGGGAGGAGAGGAGGGTGGAAAAGGAGAAGGAAGATGGGGTGCTCACCGTGACTCCATGGAGTTGGAGAGGAGGAGGGGCCAGTAGTGGGAAGGTGGATCCGGCAATGGGATGCTTGAGGAGGGTGCTTGAGGAAGGAGAGGAGGGTGGAAGGGAGATGGAGAACAATATGGATCTGGATTTGAGATTTGAGTGGAGTGGAGTGGAGTGCACTACACTGAATCGAATTATATACCCACGGCGGCGTTCTAAAATTTTGAGTTTTAAAATTTTGGAGTTGGCGGGATTCACATCACGGACGGGTCTCTTTTTAACTCGTCAGTGATGACAAAATTTTGGGTTTTGAAATTTCAGAGTTGGCGAGATTCACATTACCAACGGGTCTCTTTTTAACCCGTCAGTGATGACAAAATTTCGGGTTTTAAAATTTTAGAGTTTGCGGGATTCACATCACGGACGGGTCTCTTTTTAACCCGTCAGTGATGAGTGGAACTCATCACTGACGGGTCAGAAAACTACCCGTCCGTGATGACAAAATTTTGGGTTTTGAAATTTTAGGATTCACATCACGGACGGGTCTCTTTTTAACCCGTCAGTAATGAGTGGAAACTCATCACTGACGGGTCCAAAAACTACTCGTCCGTGATGACAAAATTTTTGGATTTGAAATTTCGGAGTTGGCGGGATTCACATCTAGGACGGGTCTTTTTATTACCCGTCAGTGATACGCTCAACATCACTGACGGGTATTTATTTTGCCTGTCTGTGATGATGTTTTCATCAAAACCCGTCACTGATGGTTTTCATCGCTGACGGATATTTCTTACCCGTCAGTGATGGTAGGGTCCAGGATGACGTTTTTTGTAGTAGTGCTTCCCAATGTCAGTTTGCCAGAAAATCAAACAGGCAAAGCTAAAACTGATAAGAGTTGATTTAGAAAAAACCAGATAGGATAGAAAACATGCACACACAGACTCATCGAAATACTTTCAACTCAAAGCATACCTGTGACACAGGTATGTGACACAGATGAAAAACACAGATAATATAATCAATATGAACACATGAGCTAGACACCAAGCAAACCTTTTATAGCAAGTTTGAGACATCAATAATATTCAATTCACTCCTCAGAGCACAGAATCTAGTCTCATCTAAAGGCTTGGTGAAGATATCAGCTAATTATTTTTTAGTCCTTACATGGCATAGCTGTATATCTCCTTTCTTCACATGATCTCTGAGGAAGTGATGTCTCACTTCTATGTGTTTGGATCTTGGGTGGTGTACTAGGTTGTTGGCTAACTTGATTGCACTTTCATTATCACAGAAAATGGTACTTGATTAAAAGATACGTTGAAATCTTTCAAAGTCTGTCTCATCCATAATAATTGAGCACAACAACTAGCAGCAGCTATATACTCAGCTTCTGCAGTGGAAATGGCTACTGAGTTTTGTTTCTTGGATGACCAGGACACTAAGGAGTGCCCTAGAAATTGACAAGTGCCTGAGGTGTTTTTTCGGTCAACCTCACACCCTGCATAGTCACTATCAGAATAGCCAACTAGCTCAAAGTTTGCACCTTTGGGGTACCACAAACCAAACTCTGAAGTTTGAATTAAATATCTCAGAATCCTGCGTACTGCCACTCTGTGACAGTCCCTAGGGTTAATTTGGAATCTAGCACACATGCATACACTCAACATAATATCTAGCTTAGATGCACATAAATATAACAAGGAACCTATCATGGATTTAAATTCTTTCTGATCAACAGATGTACCTTCAATGTTTAAGTCCAGATGACCATTAGTTTGCATGGGAGTGTGTATAGCCTTTGCATCCTTCATGCCAAATTTGGTGACGATGTCCTTGGTGAACTTCCCTTGTGAGATGAATGTCCCTTCCTTGAGTTGTTTGATCTGAAGTCCTAGGAAGTACTTGAGTTCTCTATCCAAAGACATCTCAAACCTCTTGGTCATCATCTTGCTAAACTCATCACTCATTGAATGGTTAGTACTGCCAAATATTATGTCATCGACATAAATTTAGCACACAAATAAATCATTTCTATTTTTCTTAGTGAATAGAGTTGTGTCAACTAAGCCCATTTTAAATCCGTTCTTGATCAGAAATTCTTTCAATGTATCATACCATGCTCTAGATGCTTGTTTTAGACCATATAGTAATTTGTGCAGTTTGTAGACATGATGTGGTTTCTTAGCATCTTCAAAGCCAGGTGGCTGCTCAATATATACTAGTTCAGAAAGTTTACCATTTAGGAAGGCTAACTTCACATCCATTTGGTAGAGCTTGATGTTGTGATGAGCAGCATAGGCAAGTAGGATCCTGATGGCTTCAAATCTTGCTACTAGAGCAAATGTTTCACCAAAGTCCAGACCTTCCACTTGAGTAAAGCCTTGTGCAACTAGTCTGGCTTTGTTTCTCACCACCAGTCCATTTGTATCTTGTTTGTTCCTGAAGACCCACTTGGTTCCAATGACATTGCAGTCATGGGGTCTTTCCACCAGGGACCAGACTTGATTTCTTTCGAACTGGTTCAGCTTCTCATGCATGGCATTTATCCAATCAGTATCCTTGAGAGCTTCGTTTATGATGCTGGGTTCAACATTGGAGACAAAAGAGTAATGTTCACAGAAATTTGCAATACGAGAACGAGTAGTCACTTCCCTATTAATGGCACCAATGATTTGGCCAACAGGGTGATCCTTCTGTAGCCTGCTGATCACAGGATGTTCGGGATCAACCATCTGTGTCACAGCTGTTGGTGTTGCCTATGACACAGCTGGTTCTTTCTGTGACACAGTTGGCTGAGACAGGTCCTCTGCATCCAGTTGATCATTAGCTAGGTTGTACTCGAGCTCGATGTCTTGCTCTTCAGTGTCTTCACATAGTGGTGGAGCAGATGGTTCATGATCATTTGGTGAGGCAGATTCCTCCTTGAGAATAGATCTGATCTCACCAGTGGATTTCTTGAGAATATCCTTGCTCCCTACATTATTAGCAACTTGCTCTCCTTGGGAGCCATGAGACTCATCAAAGTTCACATCTATAGATTCTTCGACAACTTTTGTGGAGGTGTTAAAAACTCTATAGGCATGAGAGTTAGTGGAATAACCAAGGAAAATACCAACATTAGATTTAGCTTCAAACTTAGAGAGGGTTTGCCTTTTCTAAGTATGTAGCACTTACAACCAAATACCCTGAAGTATGAGACTGTTGGTTTAGATTTGGTGAGCAGCTCGTAAGGAGTCTTCTTGAGTAGTGGATGTAGATATATCCTGTTGATGGAGTGGCAGGCAGTGTTGACAGTTTCAGCCCAAAATCTTGGTGAAGTCTTATACTCATCCAAGAGTGTTCTTACGATCTCTATCAAGGTTCTGTTCTTCCTCTCCACTACACCATTCTGTTGTGGAGCATATGGACTTGAGAATTCGTGCTTGATTCCATGCTTGTCCAGAAATACTTCCACCATAGAGTTCTTGAACTCACTCCCATTGTCACTCCTGACTTTGACAAGGTTTACCTTCCACTCATTTTGCACTCTGGCTATGAGGTGCTTAAATTTCTTGTAAACCTGTGTCTTTTTCTTCAAAAAGAACACCCAAGTATAGCGAGAAAAATCATCTGCAATAACAAAGCCATACTTGTTACCTCCCAAACTCTCATATGTAGTAGGACCAAAGAGATCAATGTGTATGAGCTCGAAGGGAGTGGTGGTGGTCATGATGTTCTTGGGACGATGAGCAGCTCCAACTTGTTTGCCAGCTTGACATAAACTGCAGGGCTTGTCCTTTTCGAACTTCACCTTCTCCAAGCCTATGACATAGTCATGTTTGCTTAGCTTATTGAGAAGCTTCATCCCTGCATGTCCTAGCCGCCTGTGCCACAGCCAGCCAACACTGGACTTAGCCATGAGACACCATGGAGCTGCTGCAGGCTGTTCATTGAAATTAATAATGTATAATTTTGCAGGCCTGCATTCTTTGAACACTTGTGAATCATCAGATAGTTTAGAGGCTATAACCTCATCAGGATAGAAAGTAATTTTCATAGCTGTGTCACACAGCTGTGACATAGATATTAGACTATAGCCTATCTGATCTATAAGCATAACATTTAATAATGAATGATGTTCAGATATGGCAACTTTACCAATGCCATTTACCTTTCCCTTGGAGTTATCTACGTAGATCACATGTTTGCTGGGCAGATTCTCATTTGTGATCTCTACAAACTCCTCTCTGCCTCCAGTCATATGTTGTGTACATCCACTGTCCACAATCCAATCAGTTCCACTGGAGACAGTGTCCTCATCTCCTCTAGTTCGTGGCACTTAGCCAGTTCGGGTGTCTTCGCGCAGTGTGACCCGCGTGCGCGACTGCGGTGTCTCCGTGACGTAGTTTCCCAGGCAACCCTCGTAGGTCCGCGAAGCCGTGCGGGGGTGCCACAAGTTTATTGTCTAGCCTCGTTGCTATGACAATCTATGTAACATCTATCGGCATATATAGCATCTGTTGCTGCATCCAAATCACTACACTTTCTCAGTCACACAGAAGCAAACAAAAGAAAAGAACACCAAGTGACATAAGCATCACAAGAAACCTAAATTCGTCGTGAGCTTGTCAGCACTGACAAGATACCGGCTGAAATCGGACGAGACGAGCTCGGGAATGTCGGGGTTGCCGAACTCGTTAGCTGGGAGACGCACGGAGCTCAGGAGCACCCCACGGCGCATGTCGACGGCGAGCAAGTACTGCGCATTGGTCGGAATGAACTTGAACCTCCCTTCTCCTCGTTCTTCTCGCGGTACTCGCCGAGCGCGAGGTAGACGACGCCCTCGTCCTCAGCGCTCAGGAGCAGGAACATGGGCGTCATCTTCTTGGGCAGGTCGTTGATTCCCTCGAGCCCCCACAGGGTCCCGAGGCTGAGCTCGTGTTCTTTCTCCCCACCCCGTGTCGCCGGCGCTACCATGATCGTCGTCGTCGTCCAGCAGCAGCCTCCGGACGGTCACGGTGCGGCGCTCGAGGTCGACGTGCTGGAGCCTGGAGGAAGCCGTCGATGGAGATGAACCTGATGGTGGTGGTGGTGGTAGAGAAGCCATGGACGGCGGCAATGGTCCCGGTACGCGTCCGGCTGTGCCACCCGGGGGTTGTGGCGTTGGTGACCCGCGGGCGAGACCGGCAGTGGATGAAGCCGAACTCCACCACGGGATGGTCGCCGCCGTCACCGGAGCTGGAGGGGGACAAGAGGGCGTCGTCGCAGCTGCAGTGCATGACGCCGCACAGGAGATCCGCCCAGTAGCCGCGGTCGTTGCGCGAGAACGCCACGTCGGCTTGGTACACGCGCTCGTCGGCGAGGGACCTGTCCGGGAAGCTGGCCTTCCTGTCTCGGACCACGGCGGGGCGGCGGAGGAGGCCCATCACAGGAAGAGAGAGTCCCGCCATTGGACATGTCCATCTTCTTGGCCGGCGACCTGCAGCTTCCCCATGAGGACCAGGGCGTAGGACGCACCGTCGACGTCATGGCGGCCATGGCGTGGGCGCCGGGGGCGCGACGAGGACACGAGTGGCGAGAGATATCCTCGAGGAGGGGTCCTCCAGCAGGGTGATCATGCGGAGCGACTCACCGACGGCGTCGTAGACGAGGTAGAAGGTCCGGTTGACGTCGCCGGGGAAGATCGACGTGAGGACCACCACCTTCTTGTCGACGGCCTGGATGCTGGTGCACGGGTCGCCTCCTCGGAGAGGGCCTACACATCGGAGAACCCCAACGCGTGCTTGCCCGCGCAGCTCAGGACCAAGAACGGCTGCCGGGGACGTCAGGTCCTCGTCGTCGTCGTCGTCGTCCGTGCGCACGCGGGGGTCCAGCACGCACCCGGACGGCAACGCCCCGGCAGACATGGCTGACACGCAGTTGTGGCGGATCGCGAGATTGTATTGGGTACTATCAGGGCTGGTCCACTCGTATCGGAGGCCCTAGGGCAAGAAAAAAACATTGGGGGCCTCGTTCATATACAAATACTTAAAATATTTTATATTATAATAGCAATTAAAATAAATATTCAATACACAACATAAATGCGATGATCTCAACTTCGACGAGGACATCACAAAATACAAATTATTTATTTCATTCTTATTTCTAAATATGAACTATATCATGCTAGTAAGAAAAATACTATGGTTCCACAAAAGATCGCTTTCAAGGCACAAGAACAGTCATCCTTCTCGTGCAAAACAAATAAACTTGTTAATTGTTACTTTGAGATTCTACCAGCCATCTATCATTTCTCTAGTTTTTTTCCTTTTATCACACCGGATAAATATTTTTTAGAAGACATATCATTAAACAAGGAACATATCGCCGAATCTGGATATTGATGGCTGAATCCGAAGCAACAACAAGAAGATCTCACCATGAATTGAATGAACATTTTCCCTTTCTCTTGAGCGCTCTCTCAAATCTAACGAAGACCTATAGAATCAAGCACAAAACGGAACTCAAGTCGGTTACTCAAATCTTTTGTTTTGCCAGTGAAGATCTTGAATCGAAGAGCAGAGCTATTTAACAACGAATTGAGGAATAGGAAGGATGAACACATACCATCTCTAAAAGGGATATTTGATGAGAAGGAGTACAACCGTTGAGAATTGAAGAAGAACTGCTTGGAGAACGATGGAATCACACCATTTGCCTCCATTAATAGTTGGCCACGACCTAAGGAAGGCACAAGAGTGGTGGTGCTGTTTTTGAAATTTGGAGGAGTGGACGTACTGAATCCATTTTGTCCGAGACAAACAGTACCGGCGAATGTGGACCGGGCCGTGGCCTCTTCTTCTTCAGTTACCGCATATTCCCACGAAACAGAAAAACCTCCCGCATCTCCTCTTCCGCCGCCTCCCGCATCACAAGTTCGAAATTGAGCACGTCGCCTCGCTTCTTCTACATCCCCCATCCCTTCTATCTACAAAACCCTAGATCTCCTCCCCCCACCCACCCACAAAAAAAAATCGATGGCAAAACTAACAGATGAGGGCAGCGACGCGGCCTCCCCAACGTCGGAGGAGGTCCCTGATGGCTTGTACGACTCCAGCGACGAGGAAGTCGTCGATGAGGAAGAGTGGTACAAGTGTGAGAACAGAAAAGCTATGCTGAGATGGATTATGCGCGTGGATAGCATCATGGATGAATACAAGACAATGCCGCCAATGAGTATCGTCCTGTACCCAGGTATGAGGATTTTGTATGTCTTATTTTTGGGATAGGGATTGGATTTTACGATCTGCGGTAGAAATCTATGCCCATGTCGCCATGTGTTGCTGAAAAGATTCAATCCGTCCAGAAATTGCTGTATAATTTGTGGGCAAAAATATCTATCACGTATGCCCCCTTCACGTGTTTTTTTTTGAGATGATGCTTGTGTTGTTCATTTCCTGCTCTATAATCTGTAGGGTTCAGTACTAATGTGTCAGATCCTGGAACAATTCGGCTAAAGAATACAAGGAATGGAACAGATCTAGCTCCAATTAGGGATCCAACTCGGATTCATCCCGATATATATATATTGTATATAATGTTCTTTAGCACTTAGCAATTCTCAGAGATAACCAAAACAGGGCTACAACCCAGCCCTTTAGTAGGTAGCAGCGCAGCTGGGGTTAACGACCACCAACTCGGTTAACTGAAAGTCTAACAGCGACAAAACTATATCAGCTACAGAAACATCTCGGCCGTTGAGCGAACGTCAACTGACGGAGCGAAACGATTCTGAATTCTTCAACACTTGCACTCGATACTTCTTCAGATAACTCCTGCAGCGTGCTGACAATGCCTCCTCCTCGGAAGGTCCTTGTCCTCAAGGAACCTGCGATGGTGTTGCCCAAGCCTGAACGGTCTCTTTGAAGAAATTGGGGAAAGTCCGCTTGATGAAGTCGGCGTCTTCCCAGGTTGCTTCTTCAGGAGACAGATTGGTCCACTGCACCAGCCATTGAACCACTGCGACATTGTTGCGAGGGATTTGGCGAACTTGGAGAACGAGGGCGGGATCATTGTGGATGGTGCCGTCCGGATGAATTAGAGGAAGGTCAGGACTGGGTACTGCCTTAGGCCCAAGGTGCTTCTTGAGTTGACTGACGTGGAATACTGGATGAATGTTGACTCCATCCGGCAAAAGAAGTTTGTAAGCCATATTTCCAATGCGGCGAAGGATCTTGAAAGGGCCATAGTATTTGCTGTGGAGTTTCAGAAAACCACGAAAACCAAATGCTGCCAATCGGTATGGTTCCATTTTCAGATAAACCATATCACCCTCAGTGAAGTGGCGCTCTGTACGGTTCAGATCAGCATACTTCTTCATGCGTGATTGGGCCAAAATGAGGTTTTGTTGAGCTGTTTGAGCATGTCTTGTTTGGCCTAGAGAAAATCCTTAGCATCAAGATCAGATGGACCGGGAATAGACAATTCACTGATGAGTGGAGGAGGAAAGCCATACAAAGCCTGAAAAGGGCTGATTTTCAGCGCTATGTGAAAAGAGGTGTTATACCAATATTCGGCCAAGGAAAGCCATGAGAACCATTTCTTTGGCTCGCTGAAAGTCATGCAACGAAGGTAATTCTCCAAACATTGGTTCACGTGTTCGGTTTGTCCATCGGACTGGGGATGGTAGGCAGAACTGTAACTCAATTGAATGTTCAGGGATTGAAAAATGTGCTTCCACAAGTTGCTAGTGAAAATGCGATCTCTGTCAGAAATGATGACAAGAGGTGGGCCATGCAATTGATGATATTGTCGATGAACGCATTAGCAACCAATTCCACTGTATAGGGATGAGCCAAAGCAATGAAGTGGGCATATTTAGTGAATTTATCCACTACGACCATAATTACCTCTTTGCCTTGCGATTTGGGTAATCCTTCAATGAAATCCATGGAGATGTGTGTCCAGGCCATGTCGGGGATTGGTAAGGGATCGAGTAAACCGGGTAGTGGCATTGCTCATGTTTTAGAGCGTTGACACACTGGACAAGTAGCAACCCAAGTCTCGACTGCCTTTTTCAAACCAGGCCAATAAACAGACGTTTGATTCGCTGATAAGAAGCTCGCATCCCTGAATGGCCACCCACGGCAGAGTGTGTGTAATGCTGAGATCAATTTGTTGCGAAGATCACCATGTCACCCACCGCAATTCGGCCTTTATACCTGATGATCCCGGAGTGGAATGAGTAAGAAGAGGTAGGATCAGGAGGGGAGATCAAAAATTGTTCATATAGAGGTTTGAAGTGGTCATCTGAGAGATAACTGTTAGAGATCTCTTGAATCCATAACGGCTGGACTGTTGAGATGGCCAGCAAATTACAGAATTGCCTTGAGAGTGCATCAGCCACTGTGTTCTCCTTCCCTTTCTTGTATTCAATGGTAAAGTCAAATTCCAATAATTTGAGCAGGAGTTTTGTGTTGAATACCATCAGCAATTCGCTGGTCTGAGATGTATTTTAAGCTCTGCTGATCTGTCTTGATGATGAGCTTATTGCCGAGAAAATAATGCCTCCAGCGCTTAAGCGCTTCAATAATCGTGAGAGCCTCTTTTTCATAAGTAGAGAGAGCTGCATTTTTCGGACAAAGAGCAGTACTGAAGTAAGCGATTGTCGCCCTTTTTGCATTATTACAGCGCCTAAGCCTGTCCCAGAAGCATCAGTTTCTAAGAGAAACGGTGCAGAGAAGTCAGGGAGGGTGAGTATGGGAGCAAAAATCAGCGCTTGTTTCAGGGTATTGAAAGCCTTGTCCTGATGTGCAGTCCACTGAAAAGGTCCTTTCTTCAATAAGTCGTGTAATGGTCTGCAAATGATGCCAAAATCTTTGATAAAACACCGATAGTACCTGGCCAGACCCAAGAAGCTTCGCAATTGAGTGATTGTGGACGGTGTTTGCCAATCAGCAATAGCAGTGATTTTTGCTGGATCCGTAGCAACACCGTTGCCAGAGATTATATGACCCAAATATTCAATGTGGGAGACTCCAAAAACACACTTGCTCAGCTTGGCCACCAAGTGATGTGTTCTGAGCAAGGAGAGAGTAATCTGGAGATGATGCAAGTGGTCAGCCGCAGTTTTGTTGTAAATTAATATATCATCGAAGAAGACTAAGATGAATTGGCGGAGGTGAGGAGCAAATATGGCGTTCATCAATGCCTTAAATGTGCCAGGTGCATTAGAGAGACCAAAAGGCATCACCAAGTATTCGAAGTGACCAGCGTAAGTTCTAAAAGCTGTCTTATGTATATCCTGCGGATGCATTCTGATTGGTGGTAGCCCGAGCGCAGATCCAACTTGGAGAAAATTTGTGCTCCGTGTAATTCATCCAGCAAGTCCTCAATCACAGGAATGGGGAACTTGTTTTTGATTGTTTTGGGCATTTAATCTTCTATAATCTACACAGAGTCTCCATGAGTTATCCTTTTTTTTGACTAAAATAGCGGGAGAAGCATATGGGCTCTGACTAGCTCGGATCACCTTAGTAGCCAACAGCTGTTTGATTTGTTTCTCCATCTCGTCCTTTTGTGTATGGGGTACCCTGTAAGGCCTCACATGAGGAGGGTGGGAGTCTGGTAGTAAGGGTATCCGATGATCACATTGGCGATGAGGGGGTAACTCCGAAGTTTCTTGGAAGAGATCAGCAAATTGGTGAAGAATGCGTTGTACTGATGCAGAGAGTGGTGTAGCGCTGGTGGCTGCGAGTTGGACAGCACAGGCGTGGAGCAGGAATCCTTTTGCTCCCTTGTCCAACAGACATGAAAGTTCTTCAGGGCTAATTTCCTTTAACTGCTCCAAACTCTGACAAGTCGTGAATGTGACCGGTAATTGACCATGTTTAGTAATAGAGAATTCTCTCCGAGGAAATTTGAATGAAATAGGACTGTGGAGGGATAGCCAATCACATCCTAATATGACATCATGATTGGGGAGATGGAGCACCCTGAATTGATGTGTAAAAGAGTGCTTAGCAATACTGAAAGAGCACTCTGGAATGGTAGAGTTAGAGGGCAGAGTCCCACCACCAGCCACAGTAATACTACGGCCAGCAACTGGGCAGATGACACGATTGGTTTTAATAGCAAATGCTTGATCCATGAATGAGCCATTGCTGCCAGAATCGACGAGGGCCACTATTGTCAGACCCCCAACAGAAATGGTGACACATGGAGATGTGGAGAGTGGAAAAACATTTGAAGCTTGCAGGGAAAGGTGCATAATGTGGTCGAGATTGTCCGGGGGTTCTGTCGGCTGGACCACATCCACATCTTCCAGAGGTGCATGCTGTTCCTCGGTTGCCTGTTGGTCTTCCTGAAGCATGTTAAGGAGGGGAATCTTGGTGCATTTGTGTCCGGGCATCCATTTGTCCCCACATCACCAGCATTCCTCCAATTTGCGCTGTCTGGATGGTTGTTGAGGCATGGCATCAGGTTGTCGCTGGCCAGGGGTTGTGGAAAGAGGGGGTTTCCCTGGGTAAACAGCCGGGTTACTAAACTTGTGGAAGGCTAGGACAGAAACTTGGTAGGGCTTTTTGGATGGGTGGCACTGTTCCATATCTTTTGCCAGCCAATAGGCTTCGGTCAGAGTAGGTGGACGCAGTGGCCGCAACTGGTACTTGATACTATCAAGTAATCCATTAACAAAACAACGAACAAACCAAGCTTCAGAGATGTCTGGGTTCTCTTCAGAAATTGTAGCCATTAGCTCCTCAAATTGCTCAGCATATTCTGTCACAGTCAGAGAGTGTTGCTTCAGGGAATTGAAGTGCTCAACTAACTGGTAGGCACTGTGACCAGAGAAATGATGTATGAGCATCTCACAAAAGACCGCCCAGGTGGGTGGTGTTTTAAGGATCTTGGAACGTCGTAACCAAATATCAGCTCGGCCAGTGATGTAGAGTAAAGCAATGGACAATTTATATTCCTCAGGAGTACCAGTCATCTGGAAACATTTTTCACTTTGCCGGATCCATTCCACTGGATTATCACCATTGAACCTCGGAAAATCAAGGCGTGGGCCTTTGGTGATGGATTTGAGAAATTGCGCACGCATGTCATGCTCTAGTCTTCGGAGTACTGAGCCCACGGATCTCTGAGTTGGGTGTGCGGAGCAAAGGGGTGATTTGCCGCAGCTGTGTCCACGTCCTGAGATGGAAAACCCGGAGGTGCCGAGCAGCGAACCGGATGATCTGGACGCTGGAACTGAACTCGGCGCGTGAGTTCTTGCTCATAAGCCAAGTGCTTGCGCAGCATCTCCAAGTCCGTGACGTTTTTTCGGATCAGCAGTAGTGTCTGACTGTCCTTGGGCGTGTAGCGGTGGTGTGTCAGCTTGGTTGTGAAAGGGGGCAGAAGTACCTGGGAGAGCAGCAAGGGAAGCAGGCTTGAGAGTTTTCAGAACCGTAGCCACACCCATCATCTGCTGGCTCAGGTCCTCTAAAGCCTTGTGGAAACCCTCGAAAGAAATGTTGAATTGGTCCTATCTGCTGGTAATCGTCTGCAGATCTGAGCGGATAGCAAGTATGTCTTGTTGCGTTTCGAAGACATCTTGCTTGAGAAGTTGGAATTCAACGATTTGCTCGTCTCCATCAACGGAGCTTTTGGTACCACGACCCATTCTGCAATCGGAACAAGGGAGAGGGGATTTTACCCACCGGAAACACCGGGAACCAGGCTCCGAAGTCCGATTCTACCGCCGCCTCGCGCCTGCGCCGCCGAAGATGCACGGCTCAGCGATAGACGTGGGATTTTACGACCAGCGAGATGTTCGCCAGTAACCACTCCGCGCTACTGAGCTGCAACCGAACGAAGATCGCCGCCACCAAATCGCCGCCGAACCGGAACACTCTGCCGCCAGAAGGGGTGGGATTGGGTGGGATTTTACCAACTCCGCCGGAGCCAACCACGCCAATACGCCCGTCGCCGCCGAGGAATTTGCTCGCTCTGATACCACTTTGTCAGATCCTGGAACAATTCGGCTAAAGAATACAAGGAATGGAACAGATCTAGCTCCAATTAGGGATCCAACTCGGATTCATCCCGATATATATATATTGTATATAATGTTCTTTAGCACTTAGCAATTCTTAGAGATAACCAAAACAGGGCTACAACCCAGCCCTTTAGTAGGTAGCAGCGCAGCTGGGGATAACGACCACCAACTCGGTTAACGGAAAGTCTAACAGCGACAAAACTATACCAGCTACAGAAACATCTCGGCCGTTGAGCGAACGTCAACTGACGGAGCGAAACGATTCTGAATTCTTCAACACTTGCACTCGATACTTCTTCAGATAACTCCTGCAGCGTGCTGACATAATGGATCTCTGACTAGTACTTGTTCCTTGTTAAGATCTTATGGATAGAGCATGGGGATGGGGCAGGCTGGTGATCTACGAGGATTGCAATGGGATCTGTGGGCATGTTGAGTGGTCCACCTTTATGGAATACCTCAAGGAGTATTTCCACCGCAATGCTACGCCTCTTTGCCCCATGCGTGCTGCAGCCTACCGTGTAGGTTCCTCCTTCCTCTACCAAACAATACTGTGCCCCGGCTTACTTAATTTGATCGTTGACGTTGCTAATTAACTTGTTTGCACCGTTGCAAAAAAATGGTTTCAAGTGTCTCGAGGCAGAGAAGAAGTACTGCACGAGTCGTGCAGGAGATCTCACTGATGACGACATGATCCTTAGCGACAATATCCAGAAGCGTGCAAGCTATATTATTAACTTAGAGGGTGAATCTTTTGCTGCAGCTGCTGGCTTGGTGGTACATGCCTATCTCTAACAAATCAGATCAAACAGTGCCCTACTTATTTTCTTATTTTTAGTTTTTGATGTTTATCAACTTGTTTGCACGTTTCAAGTGTATCGCGGAGGAGGCCGAGCTGATGTCTGAGTTGCCGAGTAGTAAGTTCAAAACCATGTCAGTCCTCAGCAATAAGATCCGGCGGCGTGCCTTAAATCTTACACGCTACAAAGGGTCTGAATCTGAGGCCATCGCTGCTGCCTTTTTGGTATGTATATTCGTGCCTCTACCAGAACATACTGCGGTTTATATAATTTGTGGTATTCATGCTTTGATGCTAATGAGCTTCTTGTCACCAATTTTGAAATGATGGTTCGAAGGGTATGTCGAAGGAGACTAAGTCTGTGCGTAATGTGATGATTCGAAGGAACAAGATGAGCCTTATTGACATCAGTGTACAGGATGACATCAGTGTAGAGGAATTTGAGTGTGGATTTGTCCGGAAGGGAACTCTGCCACTTTTGATCAAACTTGAAGATTGCCTGCTCGTGAAATTGCTGGTAACGTGGATGGTAATGCCACTCCTGCTGCTGCTCGTGAAATTGCTGGTAACGTGGATGGTAATGCCACTCCTGCTGCTGCCAAAACAGAGAAGCCTATAAGGTATATTGAAAATTGTTTTGTTTTTCTTGTTGCACATGTATTGTTGGGTAACAAGTGTCATTTCGTTGTGCTGTACTGTCACCAGGGACAGCATCGCCGGGTATAGTGAATATTATTTTATTTTTCTTGTTGTACATGTATTGTTGGGTAAGAAGTGTCATTTAGTTGTGCTCTACTGTCACCATGGACAGCCCTGTGGTGGAATCAAAATCTGACAAATCCAATGCAAATGAAAACTCAAAAGATACAAATGAACATCATGGAAAGAACAACCATGGGAACAAAAAGAGGAAGAGGAACAAGAAGTCTAAGAGGAATGACTCTGGCAAGAACAACCATGACAACATGAAGTCTAAGAAGAAGAACATGAAGAGGATGGGACAGACCAAGGTAAAAACTCGAAAGAACACGCTGGATTCTTTATGTTTCTTGTCCGTAAGAACTATTTCTTTATGTTTCTTGTGTGGAAGTCCTCGCTAACAAGCATATTTTGTTGGTTGAGGCAGAACATCGATCGCTATTGATGGGGACCGTGAAGAGAAACCTTTGCAGACATCTGAGCTATCCAAGGTTAGTGCAAATGAAGATGAGAAGGTTGTCACATTACCATAGTGCCTTTATGTTTTGGAATTGACAGAGTACAATGTTGCAACTTATGAAATGATGTTTGTCTTAGCAAACTTGAGCATTGACTTACTCCTACCCTTTTTGTTTTTGAATGTGATAGCTCACATTTTTTAGTTGATTATGGCTAACTGGTAAAGGGGAAAACTTTCCGGAAGAAGCTGGCTTTTGTTTGCAGTTTGTATCACAAGTATTACATCTCAGAAACTGTGTATGAAAGTGAGTTGAAAACACACAGCAATGCATACATCTCCAAAGTACCCCTTGGTCTATATTGTCAACTCCTAGGTAGTCAAATATTATACACCAAAAAGCAACGGGGGCTATATTTCTCATTGTCTGTTGTCAAGGTTTTGTTGATCCCAGGGTCACTATCTGTTCAAGACAGTTTCTTATCTCCTCCCTAGGGACTTCCTCTCCTTCAGTAAGCCTTTTAAGCAGTGCTTTAGCGACATTCACCAAAGAATGCATCTGCCCTTCCTTGGCTTCAACTTCATCTGCAATCATCTGAAATTTGTTACGGAACATGTCATTGGTATTGTCAAATTCTTTCAAAAGATCTTTCACTTGGCCATGCCGTAAAGGCTCCTTATAGTACAGTTTTTCCTCCAAAAAATCTCGTTGTCTCTCAATGTAGTTATCGTAACGGGCAGCTGCATGAACAGTGTCGTAGCTCCAGAAAAAGATAAAACCATCATTTCCTGCTGATCCCAACTGGAAGTACAGTCCTTTCTGCAAGAAAAAGAAAAAGAAGACAGAAAATCTTTTGCATGAAACTACTTATTTTAGGGATAAAAGAAAAACTAAGAAACAAGATGCATCACCATCACTACTAGTAGAAAGTTTTGTGCCATTCCCTTAATTTTCTGAAAAGCAAATGGTAATCAGAAAAAAACCAAATTCTTGGGGCAAGTAGTGATCAAAGCACACAGAATATTCTTTACTTGAAGACGAAAGCTTTGAAAGCAGGTAACATCTGATTAGATGTGTATCCTTTGCAGGATACATTAGAGATCCAGGCTAGTTAAGTTTTGAAGGTTGTTAGTTATTCTCAAGATATAATTGATTAACTACAATATTATTAAAAACTCTTTTGCATGATACTACTTATTTTGGGGACAAAAGAAAACTAAGTATATTAGCCTTACCTGTGATTGCCATCGTATGCAGTTCACCTGGCTAAAGTCAGCCACATGTCTTATATTCGCGTTGTCACATTGATGCACCCATGAATCAGCATAGCTCTGAATGCAGGCGTAGAATCCAATATAAACACTATTGTTCTCTATATTAATTATAAAGTAATAAATCTTTTAATTGAACCAAATCTGCGCAGGCACCGTTTATAAATGCTAGGCCAAGATGCACTTTCACTACTGCTCTATATATTAACTATAAAATAAATCTTCTAACTGAACCAAAATCTGCACAAGCACCATTATAAACGTAAGGGCTCTAAATTAACTACAATAGAAAGCTCCGAGTCGATCTAGAAAAAGAAGCATCCTAGTTGGAAATCATTAAAAATACAACTTCTTTTGTATTGCAAGCTAATCAGATCATCCTTTTGATTAGCTAGTACTTAGTAACAAATTCAATCATCTATTGCAGCGTATAAACAATTTAGTAAGAACAATACAATAGGTATGACAATTTACAATACATATGTGTAGATTTATCCATCTAGTAAACATAGTTTTGCTACTACAATGTACTATCTTAAAGACTAACCGTCAATGATGAGAGAAAGATGAGAAAAGGATATTACTTCATTTTCTTTTGGCCCATAAAAATGAAGACTCTGCTCATGACCTCCAGTTGCAAGAATGTTGTACCTGCAAAGTCATACTTGATTTAACACCAAAACATAAACACATGAAAAAAATATTGGTGACTAACTTTGTCCAGCCAAGCGACCGAATGTGTGGTTGGTCTCCACAATTTAATTCTTCAATGAGAGACAAACTGCAATATAAACATATGGGTTGTTATAGTCATACATCTAATAGAATTTATTAATAACGAAAAATAATAATTACCTTCTGGAATTAGGAGTGACAGAGAGAGTGAAAATTTTTATAGTATTATCTGATGGCCTGTTCATAAATTTAAAAAATTAGATTTCACAATGACAATTTTCAAAACAAATTAAATTAACAGGTGAAAAGACCTAATTGTGGCAAGCTTCGATCCAGATTCATTGAAAGAGAAGGAGATATTTCCCTGACTTTGCCTGAAAACTCATGAGAAATGCTTAGATCTCACTTAACAAGCTCCTTTTATATCTGGTTATTATAAAAGGCTATGTCAGCTTACAGGAGAACAAAATAAAGCATCAATGCTAACCGTTATACCAAATTAAAAAATCCCCAACTAAACCACAGAGAACAAAGATAACTAAATCACAAAGAACAAATGGGAAGCTATGTCAGCTTAGTAAGTACTACTAGATAACTAAATCACAAAGAACAAATGGGAAGCTATGTCAGCTTAGTAAGTACTACTAACCCAATAAAGGTGTTCTCCCAGTGGTTTTTTTGATCCAGTGACGTAAAGCCTTTCAGAGCCCTGGATGAACAGGGTCTTAATCATTGTAAAGCCCTATACAAAATGCAAATTTGAATACAAATTAGGTTGTCTATCATGTAAAATTTCTCAATGTTGTATTGTTGTGTAGATTTTACATACCCAGATAATAGTATTTGGTCCCCCAACAACAAATAACTGTAAAAATGGGTGAAACAGGCCGGTTATCCTTTGTGGCTCATTAGCCCCTTTTTTAACTAATGGATAAAAATCACGCCACCATTTCCATTCTCCTTTGCTCCTATCATAGTACCACTTCATGCATGTGACGGAGGGTGATTCATGATCACATACAAGAAGAAATCGACCACTGGAGTCCCAAGACAAGGACGAGATTTCTGAATTTGCAGTATGCGCCTACAAAGAACAACATCATCCAAAGTTAGCAATAAATATCAAATAAAATGAGATGATACAACAAAAAGTTTGTTACATGATGTACATTGGAACGCTTGAAATGGGTTTCTCCCTTGAGTTGGCTTGTCTTCTTATCATAATCCAACATCCACACAGTTCCGCTGTGACAATCATCACTCAAGGTACCAACAGCAAGCCTTTCCCCTTGTACGGGATTCCATGCGCACACTTTTGCTGAAATATCCGGGGCATAGTACTGAATGGACAAGAAATATCACAGGTATTCAATGTTTTTTTTGAGGAAAAATAGGTATTCAATTTGAAGTCACATAATTCATATGAAATTTGTAGTTTGTAAACAAACCATTAATGTCCAGCCATCCTCCATGTGATTTGCAGCAGATGCATGCTTATACACACGTGTTCCATCAGGGCCAACACAAGCCAAGATTTGTTTGATGCCATGTCCAAATGCTTTAACTTTTTGGCACCAATCAATTGCCAAAATAATGGGTCGATGACCGGACCCTTTATCTCCTACGGCTAACTTACCACAGTAAGCCACAGTAGCCATACCACCTAGTAGAGTAGCAAATGTAAGAAACAATGATGGGGTTGAAACATCTTATATGCAATGAGAAATAGATCATTATTTGCATCTATCGGATATTGTAAAACCAATCACTCTAAGCCCGGAGGGCACCGGTGACCCCTGTGAAGTGCTCTACCCCTAACGCTAACCACTGGGCATCACCGTGTCACGACCTACTATCTACCAGAAGCTATCAAGGTGAAGAGGAGGACAGATGAGCGGCAGCGTTAAAGGGAGGCCCAATTGAACAGCCAAGCGTCCAAGACAGCTGACCAAGGCCCAGCCCAACTTGACAACGATACAAAGGGAGCGTAGCGTGTGAGATCGGCAGCGAAGATTATTGTAATGAGACACAGTCTCTCCTACCCCCTCCTTCCTTCCTCTTTCTTCCTCACCAAGCTACTGCGCCAGCATTCTCCTCTCAATTCCGGCGTGACGCTGTAAACCCTGTACCGAATTCAGAGTTAATCAATCGAGGTTCATGACATCTGGTATCAGAGCCCTCACGATCCGCAGCATCCTCTTGAATTGCCGGGTAAATCCCTGAGCGAGGCCGGATTGGGGGAAATTTTTCTCTCCGATCCATCAGTCCGAGCAACGGGTCGGTGATTTCGGAGTGCGTGATCTGCGTGTGCTGTGTTCCGGCGCGCGATGGAGACTTTGGCGGCGGAGATCGCGCAGATGTGCAAGGAGAGCGAGGCGACTACTGCTTCTACCCAGTTGCTCCTCCGGACGGCCCAAAACTTGGGCACATGGATGCCTACAGTGGATTCGTCCATGGAGGCGCTCCGCAAGTCCATCGACGACGTGGGCGGGCACGTGACGGTTCTCGAAGCCAGAGCCACGCTGACCACCCCACTCCAGCCGCTATGGGCAGCGACCCACTGGCGAAGGTGATGCTGATGACATCCAGGGCGATGCGCACAGGGCACATGCTGCTCCTACGCCAGCCCTGGTCAAGGGTAAGAAGAATTTCCCCAACACTCCTGTTCGCTTCGAGTACTCAGGGGGGGCATGAGAGTGAAGGATCTGGAACTAGAAGTCGATTTGGGTCATCTAGGATGCCCAAAACAGATTTTCCTCGTTTTGACGGTGAAAATCCTAGATGGTGGAAGGGAGTATGTGAGAAGTATTTCTCTATGTATCATGTTTCTAGGGATACTTGGGCTAGTTTCGCTACTATGCACTTTATTGGAAATGCTGCTCTTTGGCTTCAGACTTATGAAGCTACGCACGATGTGGAGAGCTGGGAGGAATTGGTAGTTGCAGTGCACTCGAAATTTGGAAAAGATAAACACCATAAGTACTTAGAAGCACTAGAAAGGTGTAAGCAGGTTGATACAGTAGAGAATTATCATCACAAATTTGAAGAATTACGACACAAAGTTTTAGCGCACAATAGACACTATGATGAAGCCTTTTTCGTTACCAAATTCGTTGGGGGGGCTGCATATGAATATTCAGAAAGCTATCCGGTTACATAAACCTCGAACTGTTGATTCTGCGTTATCTCTTGCTCAAACGTAGGAAGAATTGCTGGAAGAGGCGTCAGTTTGCCAGTGCTCGTTTCAAGCACGAGTACAAGTCGACATCTCGTCCAAGTTTTGGGGGGCAAAGGAATTTTGCCTACACCAACTGACGACAAGAAACACACGTCTGATAAACCTCCTTGGGAAGACAGATTTTCTTCTCTCAAGGCGCAACGTCGAGCTCAGGGTGAATGTTTCAAATGTGGTGATAAGTACCAACCTGGACATAAATGTGCCAAATCAGTTCCACTGCATCGAGTGGAAGAACTATTGGACATCCTCATGTTGCATTCTAACTCTGAATCCGAGGGAGACAAGCAGGACACTAGCAGTGATGAAGAGGCGTCTCTGATGCAAGTATCTCACTGTGCTGCAACTGGTACTTCGAACAAGAAAACTATCAGGCTGCAGGGCTGGTATCAAGGAAAACAAATGTTGATTTTGGTGGACTCAGGGAGTTCAGGTAGTTTTGTCAGTGCTAATGCAGTGCAGGACTTGGCTCTGCCGACTGTTGATGTTACAGTCACAGTTACAGTAGCTAATGGAGGCAAAACTATTTGTGACAAAATGGTACCTACAGCTATTTGGGAATGTCAGGGCCAATTGTTTCACACAGATTTGAGAGTCTTTGCCCTCAGCTGTTATGATATGATATTGGGGATGGATTGGCTGGCACAGTTCAGTCCCATGTGGATTGATTGGCGAAAGAAAATCATCAGGTTCAGATATGGGCAGAGACGGATAACACTGAAGGGAGTGAAAGATAACACCACCTAGTGTGAGCAGATATCTGCGGTTGATTTACAGGCGATCCTTCAGAAGAGAGAAGCAGTGCAGTTAGTGCAGTTGTGCACAGTGGACAAGTATGACACAATAGTACCTTTACCACCTAGTGTAGCTGCTGTCATTCAAGAACATGAACAATGTTTCCAGGAACCTACAGGACTGCCACCTCATAGGTCATATGACCACAAAATCACCTTGATACAAGGGGCTCAACCAACTAATGTGAAACCTTACAGGTATTCCCCACAGCAAAAAGATGAAATAGAGAGACAGATCAAGGAGATGTTGGCTCAAGGGATAATCAGACCCAGTCATAGTCCTTTTGCTTCTCCAGTACTTTTAGTGAAAAAAAAAGATGGCACGTGGCGTCTGTGCATGGAGTATCGACACCTAAATACCATTTCAGTGAAAGATAGATACCCAATGCCTATAGTGGAGGATAGATACCCAATGCCTATAGTGGAGGAATTGCTGGATGAATTAGCTGGAGCAAACCTATTTCACTAAACTGGACTTGAGAGCTAGGTACCATCAGATAAGAATGGCAGAGGAGGATGAACAGAAAACAGCATTCAGAACTCACCATGGGCACTTCGAGTTCCGAGTGATGCCATTTGGCCTACCAGTGCTCCAGCAAACATTTCAGGCTACCATGAACACAGTTTTTGCACATCTGATCAGGAAATTTGTGCTGGTGTTTGTTGATGACATCCTGATTTACAGCAAAAATCTGTCTGACCATGTGACCCACTTGGAGCAGGTGTTTCAGCTGTTAGAGCAGAACCACTTATATGTCAAAAGGAGCAAATGCTCTTTTGCAAAACCATCCCTGGAGTATCTGGGCCACATCATCAGTGCTCAGGGTGTGTCTACAGACCCTGCCAAGATAGCTGCTGTCACTAAATGGCCACAACCGAAGAATATCAAACAGTTGAGAGATTTCCTTGGCCTAGCTGGGTATTACAGGAAGTTCATTAGGAATTTTGGACTGATTACTAGACCAGTGACAAATTTGTTGAAGAAGAATGTCTTGTATATTTGGACACCTAGAGAAGAAACAGCATTCCAGGCACTCAAGCAAGCTTTGGTACACGCACCTGTATTGGCCTTACCAAATTTCAACACGGAATTCATTCTGGAAACTGATGCTAGTGCTACTGGTGTGGGTGCAGTGTTAATGCAATCTGATCACCCCATAGCTTTCTTTAGTAAGGCATTGGGACCAAAAAATCAAACTCTGTCAACATATGACAAGGAGTGCTTAGCCATTTTGTTAGCCATTGAGAAGTGGAAATCTTACTTGCAGCATCAGCCCTTCATAATTCACACTGATCAAAAGAGTTTGGTGCAGTTGGGGGACCACAAATTCAACACCACCATACAACAGAAAGTTTTCTTCAGGTTGATGGGCTTACAATACAAGATAGTGTACAAAAGGGGATAACCAACAAGGCAGTAGATGCATTATCCAGACGGATTTCTGCTGAGGAAATTAATGGTGTTACTGCTATTCAACCCAGATGGCTGGAAATTGTCGTGGAGGGATATCTGACAGACCCAAAAACTCAACAATTACTAACTGAACTTAGTATCAGTAAAAGCAATGAACAAGGGTATGAGCTAGTCGCTGGAGTAATTAAGCACAAAGGGAGAGTGTGGCTGGGAAATCATGTGCAAGCACATCAAGCTGTGCTGCTTGCGTTACATAGCAGCGCCCTGGGTGGACACTCAGGATTTCTAGCCACCTACAACCAAATTAAACAATTGTTTTCTTGGCCCAATATGAAATCTGACATCCAGAAGTATGTCCAAGAATGTCAGGTCTGCCAACAAGTGAAAACAGAGCATACCAGGTCGCCAGGTCTACTTCAACCACACAAGATTCCACCAGATGCTTGGCGCACTGTCAGCCTAGACTTCATTGAAGGGCTACCAAAATCAGGCAAATTTGATACCATCATGGTGGTCATTGACAAATTCTCAAAAGTGGGCCACTTCATTCCACTGAAACACCCATTTACAGCTGCAACTGTGGCTCAACTTTTCATGGATAATGTATACAGACTGCACGGAATGCCTGAGGTACTAATTTCAGACAGGGACAAAGTGTTCATCAGCTCCTTCTGGCAGCAGCTGTTCCACTTGGCAGATGCTACACTGAATCTCAGTTCTTCCTATCATCCCCAAACAGACGGCCAAACCGAGCGCTTAAACCAATGTTTGGAAACTTATTTGCGATGCATGGTCCATTCGCAGCCAACTAAATGGGCGCGCTGGTTACCTCAAGCTGAGCATTGGTACAATACAGCATACCATTCGTCCTTGGGAAGATCTCCATTTGAAGTGCTCTATGGCAGAAAAGTGAGACCATTTGGTGCTCCCATGCCTGACGACACAACACAACCAGAGTTGACACAATGGCTGCAAGACAGAGCGGTGTTGTTGCCTCTCCTTCGGCAACGTTTGGAGAGGGCTCAACAGCGCATGACAAATCAAGCAAACAAAAAATGACTGGAACGGGTGTTCGAAGTTGGAGATTTCGTCTACTTGCGCTTACAACCTTATGTGCAACAGTCTCTGGAACCCAGGAGCTCACAGAAGTTGTCCTTTCGCTACTTTGGGCCCTATGAGATATTGAAGAGGGTGGGAAATGTAGCTTACAAACTGGCTCTTCCACACATGTCCAGGTCTCCAGGATCCATCCAGTGGTCCATGTTTCATTGCTGAAGAAGACTCTCCGACCAAGTGATCAGGTATCAAACGAATTGCCTGTTGCCGCTTTAACTAAAAATGTTCCGGTCTATCCACTGAAGGTGTGCGCTGAACGCTTGGTGCAACGAGGTGGCAAGCTGAAGCCGCAAATGCAAGTCTGTTGGTTGGGCATGCCACCTGAATGCACTACATGGGAAGATGTGTTTCCGGTGGTGGCGGCGTACCCATAAGCACCAGCTTGCGGACAAGCTGCGTCTCGAGGAGGGAGCATTGTCACGACCTACTATCTACCAGAAGCTATCAAGGTGAAGAGGAGGACAGATGAGCGGGCAGCGTCAGAGGGAGGCCCAGTGTAAGACCCATGTTAATATAAATAAATAAAGTGTTGCTTTGCCTCATGCATACATGGCATCATCCATGCACAACCTTGCATAAACTTGAAAATTAAATAGTTAGGTTTTATAGAATACGTGCATATCTCCTTCTAAAAATTCAAACACCTCTTTTGAATCGGAAAGCAAACGTCGGAAAGCAGGGTTTAGAATTGGGGTTGTCTCTCAGCAGATGAGTTTTGAGGTGTTTTCAATAGGAATAGCTCCGTAAGCCTCTTGTCTATCTCTGTGCCAAATTTCATCCAATTCCGTTGAGTAGATCAAAAGCTACGAACATTTTACCGAGAGTAAGTCTGCTGTTCTTGCCAAGTCGGAAGTTCCGGTCCAAGGACCGGAAGTTCGGTTTTTCCCGAAGGTCCAAACCAGGGGTGACCCCGGAACCTCCGGTTGGGTCGGAACCTCCGATCCAGGAACCGGAAGTTCCGGTTTTTCCCGAGCATCCAGAATAGAGGTAACTCCGGAACCTCCGGTAAAGTCGGAAGTTCCGGTTTTTTCCCGAGTGGGTGACGTCGGAAGTTCCGGTCAGGTCGGAACATCCGATGTTCACATCGGAACTTCCGATCCGGCTGTTAAGTTTGAGTTCGAATTTGCCACGTGCCGTCGCTGGGGTTGAGCGGTGGCACCTGCGTGGAAGCTCCGCCAGGGCACCCAGAACCACTTCCCCAAGGGCCCCCTTCCTCTTTTCCTCCTCCTCTTTCATTTCCTTAGTGTTCTCCTCCTTCTCTTCCAAAAACAGCACAAGGGAAGCTCAATCTCCATCATCTTCTCCAACTCCGGTGGCCAACTCCGGTGAGCCAACGGCGTCACTCCGGTGATCCTCCTCCTCCTCTTTCCCTTCCCCTCCTTCTTCCCCAATCTCCCTTCCCTCTTCCTCCTTTTATTCTCAAGCTTCCTTTCCCTTCCTTACTTCTTTCTTCTCCTTTTTCCTTAGCTTGAGTTGAACCTTAGCAAGAAGAAGGGCTGTTGGAGGAAGAAAGTGGGTGAAGTTTGTGTTAAGGTTTGAGAGCAAGAGCAGCTGTGGTCCTTTCCAACCTTTGGGGTGTTTTCTTTCAAGAGGTATATAGCTCATTTTTGAACAAATGAATACTTTCAAAACCCTATAAAATGTTTTATTATGTAGTTCATTCTCATTGTTCCTAGTGGTCAACACAAGTAACTAGTATGCTAGGATATAAGGTATTTCCTTTTCGAACTAATATTCACACCAACATTGTAAACCCTAACACAAATTTCAATTCAATAGATCATGCATATAATTACTAGGGTAACCACTCCAGTTTCTTAAAGAGTAAAATGAAGCATGATTCTTATTGCAACACCTTAGCATCTAAGAAACCCTAGTATCCCATTCATCGCATTTCAATCATGCATACATGCTGAAGATTCATTCCTTTTATCGTTTCCTTGCCGATGTCTTGCATTGTTTGCGACAGAGCCCGAAGAAGAAGAACCACAAACTGTTGAGCTCACTCAAGTCTCCGAATCCTACGACGAAGGCAAGCAGAGCTTGTTGCATTCTTTTACCTTTCGTACTTATATGTGTGAATGAATGTTGATTGAATTGTACGTTGGGATTGGGTTCACTAGCATGCGTAAGGTGTATTGTCGCATTGAGAACATCCTTATCGCCCTTTTAGCTAAAATTTGCTTAAGTAAGTTGGGAGAGGCGTGGACGTTAGCGGAATCGATACCGAGAATGGTTGAGGATGGAATAGTACTCGCCATGTCCCGGGTGATCGTATTGCCGGAACGGTCCAGGACATTACCGAGAATCGATACCGAGAATGGTTGAGGATGGAATAGTACTCGCCATGTCCCGGGTGATCGTATTGCCGGAAACGGTCTAGGACATTACCGAGAATTGATACCGGAATGGTTGAGGATGAAATAGTACTCGTCATGTCCTGGGTGATCAATTGTCGGTAATGATCCGAAAGTTGATTGAATGTAATGTGAATGGATTGATAGCCCTCTCGGACGTTAGCGGAATCGATACCGGGAATGTTTGAGGTAAGCCTCGATATCACTTGGAGCCTTGCAACCTCCAAGGGAAATGCACTCAACATGTCCAGGGTAGTTGTATTGCCGGCAGCGATCCAAGAGGTGACTTAAATTGAAATGGGTGTGGGCTACCCCCAATGTGATGTCTCAATTGTATTGATTTCTTAGTGTTCATGTTGAATCCTGAAGTTCATTTCGATTCTGCTATTTCCTCATTATGCTATTGTTAGCCTGTTACATTGATTATGCATTATTTCGATGGTATTGCATCATGTTTAATTGCCGTTGAATTAGTATGCGTAGGACATTTAATCAAGCACGGATAAGTCTTGCGAGTACCTTCGTACTCACCTAGGATATTCCTAGACTTTTGCAGGTGAGCCAACCGTTGCGGAGTGTTGTGATGAAGTTTAATCAAAATGGTTTCCTTGGTCCGCGTTCGACTCGTGGGCGTGGTTGGGTTCTTAAGCAGTGGTTGATGCACCACTGCGGGGCTTTTTGTTGTTTTTCGCTGCATTGTACATATTTCCGTTCCAACTAAACTTACGGTTATCGCCGACTGATACATGTGTAAAGTTCACTCAATGGACAACTAGTGTTAATATAGTTCTGTAGTGCTTGTTTCTGGTATACGAGTTGTTATTCAGGCTGCCCATATGCAATGTGTGAATGCTATGAAGTGTGTGGGCATGCCGTGGAGAGTTATTGTTGTTCCTCCTTTTCCTACGTCGAGCAGGACTCGGTTGAGTGACCCGCTGGCTATGATGCTGTGCCGGCCAGGCAGGGTGTGGGTGGGTTCTACCGGGCCTTCGGGCGACCCACTAGCCCTCGGGCTAGGTTAGGGTGTGGGTGGAATCGCCGGGCTCCTCCGACCTGTGCTCTACGTGGTAGGATTAGGGAACGGCTTTAAATCTCCACCGGAATCGGGAATCTATATGTGGTTCTGGGAAGATTGGTCGCTTCCGGCCGGCTCGCACGTGGCGGGTGTCGGATCGTTCTGTCTTGGTGCGTACGGCGCAGGTACCGTGCCACCGTAGAGGACGAGTCCTTCGGTCCTTGGCGACTTCGCGTTCCCTAACCATATGTGGATTTCGGTCCGTGACACCCAGTTGAATAGCCAAGCGTCCAAGACAGCTGACCAAGGCCCGGCCCAACTTGACAACGATACAAAGGGAGCGTAGCGTGTGAGATTGGCAGCGAAGATTATTGTAATGAGAGACACAGTCTCTCCTACCCCTCCTTCCTTCCTCTTTCTTCCTCACCAAGCTACTGCATCAGCATTCTCCTCTCAATTCTGGCGTGATACCGAATTCGGAGTTAATCAATCGAGGTTCGTGACACGCCGCCACGCTAACCACTATGGTCGCCGCCGTCGCCTGATTCCTCGCCGAGCTCAAGAAGAAGGGAAGGTGGACGGGAGAAGCAGAGGAGAAGCAGCAGCGGTGGGAGAAGCGGAAGGGGAGGGAGGTGTGACGCGCGGCACGAAATATTGCTCCAAGAATTACCGTTGGAACGTCCTCAACAGTCCCTTCTTCTCCGGCTCTAGGGCACGAACACAGAAAGCACGAAGCAGATCAAGAGATCACGGCGATTAGGGCAAAAGTAAAACACGGCGACTAGGGCAAAATATCGAGCGTACCGGCAAAGCATCACACTCCAGTGGCCGGCAGGGTCCCCGAACGGCGCGCAGACCACACGCAGCGTAGGCGAGCAGCCGCCTTTGTTCGAGACTTCGAGTGTGTGTGGCTGAGTGGTGATGGGGAATCGAGGA